>JARYZH020000709.1:0-80803 GCA_030021035.2 Notholithocarpus densiflorus
CTGAAGAAATGTCGCATGTCTGTGGAAGGTGTTTCGGAAAGCATCAGCCAAGGAAGCTGAGGCCTTCTACTGATGCTCAAACAAACAGAGCGCCATGTTCGGGAAACCCCTGCAGCCGCTATAAAATCTTGGAAAGTATGTAGTCGATTTACAATCTCACGAACGACTTCTGGGGGGAGTTCGGACTGGGCATTGGAGCCTAACCCAATTTTCAACCAAAAACATTCTGCATATCTTCTGATCATTTCAAATTCTAAATCAGTAAGTAAAATAAAAATCATTGTCGCTATGACTGAGGCAAGCGGATGGAAGGGATCAGTCAGAACTCCTTGGATCGACTTAACAATTAGATAAAGAATCCTGCTGAAACTCAAAGAAATCCCATAACGGGGACCGAGAGTGACGGTGATGGTGATAATATAACAACCTCGTGAAGTCAGATAACCTAGATATCTTTCTATACAAAAAACTAATACAAAGACAGGCCCATTTGTCAACATCACAATGGAGCTCACAGCCAAGGAAATGCGTGAGGCCAGAACTATGAAGACCAACAAAATTAGGAAAAGAAAAAAGGTGAATCCTGAAGAAATCACAAAACGGCGACTGAGACTAGTGATGGAGCTAAAACTGTAATGTTTTAAATTACGAATAGTTAAATATCTTTCCCTACAAAATTTTTTGATTGACAAACATCCAATCATTAGTAGGAGAAAAGAGTAGTAAGCTCCCAAATACATATGGAAACGCTCCTCTTTGGTATATGGGTCCAGAAATGAAGAGAACATCGAAATGAAAGAACCACTAATTAAGAGGCTACAATGAATTTCGCTACGGTGGGTGTCAGTGATGGCCTTACGACTACAATGAACCGAATATAAAGCACCGACAAACTTCATGATGGGAATTGGATGAGTTACTCTATAGACTGATGAAAATTGAAAGCAATCAAGCTCCAAACGCCGATATATTTTGAGTCAACGTCGTGTTTTGACAAGAAATTCAGACAGAGCTGGAGGCAGGTCTTCTGTTACGTGTGTGGAGGCTAACAGCAACAAGTACTAAAACTGTCAGAAAGAGATGAGTTTGGGAAAGTATAAGTACAGCTTTTATCTGTAAATTAAAAAGTAACCTTTTGACAATTGAAGCCAAGAAAAAGCAAACACACTCAAAACACCAAATAACCCCTCCCATGAAGTATTCTAAATGCTATAAACCCCTCCCATGAAGTATTTTATAATATCAGACACACGTAAACAATATCGTTTCATCTTTAGAATGGTACGGACGAAAATGCTAAAAAAAAAAAAAATTCATTTCCTCTCTCTTTCTTTATGACTTTCTTTCTCTTTCTTTATGACTTTCTTTCTTCTCTCTCTTTCTTTTTTCTTCTTTCTTTCTTCGCCTCTCCCTTCATCTTCTTTCACTCTCTCTTTCTTTTTTTCTTATTCTTTATTCTCTAGAATCTTCACCTCTCTCTTTTTTTTTTTTTTCTTTTTTTTTGTTGTCACTTTCTCTGCGCCTCTCTGTCTCTGTCCCTCTCTCTCTCTCTCTCTCTCTTTTTTCTTTTTCTTGTCACTCTTTCTCTCTTTTTCTTCTTTTTTCTCCGCCTAGACCGTTGCCATTAAGATCAGCCATTGCCATTGAGATCGGCTGTCGCCGTGGAGTTCGGCCTCATCGATGAGGTCGACTGGTGGAGATTGCATGTAAGTTTTTTTTTTTTTTTTTTTTTTTTTTTTTTTCGGTTGTGGATTCTACTTGCTCACTCCCAAGTGCAGGAGATCGTAATAATATAATTCTCGGAGTACCGAGATCGAACCACAAGGAGCAGAATAAATTCAAAAGCAATATAATTAAACAAAAACTTTTGGTGAAGATGAAAAATAACTTTGCCTGGTAATTGTAAACAAGAATAACAATGATAACTAATTTAAGTCAATAATGTAAATACTAGGACATCGGGGTGTTTCCCTATATCAATATGAAATTCTTTGTGATCTAAGAAATTATATATTTCATAATTGATTGTTCTTATACAATTAAATACTTATGATTCGGTTGAACTGAGACAATTTAAGAACACATGATAACCTAGATTAATAATGCGGTTAGAAAAGTTTTCAGAAAAATTCATTCACTTTAAAACCTTATTTCTATTTGAAACTATTAGAAATTCATTTAAACAATAAGAAAAACATAATTGAACTTATTGAAAGTATGGAAGAACTAATACATCAAAAGAAATCTAATTGAACAATCAAATATGTTGTTGATAAAATCCTAGAAAGAATCACATTGAATATTCATACCGTATAAAAGAAACATAACCCCTAGCCCTAGCAAAGAGTTTAGGCTGCCATTAGAAAAAGGAAAATACAAAGTTTTCTCTCAAAAATTTGTTCTACACAGCCTCCCTTCCAAACCCTAACGTAAAAAGTGTCCAAAGAAAATAAAATTTTTACTATTTTAATTTCCGTCCAGGTTTACAGCAGTAACTTGTGAGTTAATTTCGGCCTTCAAAAGTTGAGAATTTCGAAAAACTCAAAACTGGAAAGTTGTAAATATTTAAGTCACGGTTCCAACCCATCTAGCCTTGTGTCAATTGGATTTTTGAGGAGAGAGATATGCCCAAAATACTGATCAGTGCTCAAATCTGATTTTTCCTTTTCAGATTCTACCTCTTTGATTTCTTTCCTTAATTGAAGCTTCCAAACATGGTACATAGATGACCCAAGCACTCCAGCTGCACCTCCTTAGACATTTAAGCATGGTCCTTTAGCTCCACTTTAATCCTAGTTTGGCCTCCATTCTCTCACAAATTCCTGTAAACTCATATTTCTCACATGATTTCCTGAAAATAGAAAATTACACACAATGAATGACATCTTATTCAAGAAATTATGTAAAGATAAATAATAGGGACTAATGCAAATCATGGCTTAATTATACAAATTAAGCATAGTAATAAGGAGATAATGCCCACATAAATATATAACAAGTATACGTTTTAAGGCGTTATCACACCCTCTAACTTAAATCTTGCTAGTCCCTAGCAATCCACAAAGCACCCATGTCTACTGAAAGTGAAAAATTAAAACTAAAATACAAGCCACTTTCATAGGCTATACGACTGCACTTCCCATGTGCAACAAGTCTTTGAACCCCTAGGTCACCCTTAATGGACGAGTTTACTCTCGTAAGGGTTTGCAGTGACTCTACCCACAAAAGTCAAAGGTTTCTTGAAAATTCCTGTAGCAAATGTTAGTCTGCTTTATCATTATATCATACAAATAAACTTTCAATTTTTGAGTTGGGATACTATTCATCATATTAAAGAGTTTTCACTAGCTTCACTTTTGGAGTGTGTGTGTGCATAGCCCATCCAATCAAACCGGCTTTTCCAAATGTTAGTCTGCTTTTTCTCTTCTTTTTTTTTTTTTCTCTTTTTCTTTCTTCTTCTTTTTGATTTTTTTCTTTTTTTTTTTTTGGAAGAAAAGAGAGAAAATGGTGGTATCTAAATGCTTCAATAGCTCAAAACTTGAGCCCCCAAGAGAACACCCATAAATAAAAATGATTTTTGGTATTGTGGAAATATTTCTCATGGTTCAAATGATGGTGACAATGGTTAATGTCAAGGTAGGTTGAATATTTGTTTAGCTGGTGACAAGTGATTGATGGCCTTAGGCTCTCATCTTCTAAAATTCCACATAAACTAGCATGCCTAAGGACAAAAATAAGTAGGATCATGGTATATCTCCCCATAATGTTTCCAGTAGTCAACCAAAAAATATAGAGATCTTTTACAAAAATTGAAGCATATGAGAGAAATTTAAGAGTTCAAACAACGATATACTCTCACAAAGAAAAGTAAGGTTCAAGAACTCTCCATATGGGTTGAGTTTCAGCTTATATCTACCTTGTTCATGATCCATGCATAACCAACATCCTACCGTCCGTTATCCCAGCTATTGTGCTCAAAAGTTTCCAATTGTGCTATTCATGAAAGAGTCTTAGAGTCCGTTTGGATACAATTTATTTTTGCTGAAACTGAAAACTGAAAACTGAAAACTGAAAACACTGTAGCAAAATAATTTTTTAATGTGTAAAAAGTTACTGTTTACTCTATTTTTTACTGTTCATAAGCCTAAAATCACTGTTCATGGACAGTGAACAGTACCAGAAGCGCGTCCAAGGAAAAAAAAAAAAAAAAAAAAAACTGAAAACGTGAAAACGCAGCCGTGGACGTGGATCCAAACCGCACCTTAATATAACAAATAATATAACCAACTCAGCATGATTCATTCCATCACATGATATAAAAATAAAGCTTATAACTCTTCTGCATTCAAATTCAAGGTTTTTTTTATTTATTTTTTTAAGAATTGAAAAGTTGCAACCAAAAAGAAAAAAAAAAAAAAACATGCAAGGTACAGCAAAATGTGTAGACCTTTCCCCCCAACTAAAAGGGAAGAAGTTACATTAAGCATTTAAATTGTTTTTTTTTTTTTTTTTTTGAAATTTCTTTCACACTTGCAAATGTTAACTCACAAAAAAAAAATAATAATAATAATAACAAAACAAAAAGCAAAAACAAAAACAAAAGGCAAAAAAGAAAAAAAGAAAAAGAAAAAGAAAACAAAAAGAAAAGAAAATTAAAACAAATATGGTACAACTTCATAAGGCTCTTTCAGAGTTCACATAGTATCCCAATAGGTAGGGATCTCCATTGACATAGTCTCCTCCTCTAGTATAACTCCCCCTAAGTATGGTTTTAACCTTTGCCCATTTACTTTCAAAATCCTACCATCTCTAGGGTCCTTAATTACTACAACTCCATGGTTAAACACTTCCCTTACAATGAAAGGGCCATCCCACCTAGGTTTTAACTTACCTGGGCCTAGATATGCATATTTAAGACCACCGGGCAGCGGCTTAAGCTCCAACTGTGGTGCCTCTTCACTTGAATGTACGAGCTTTTTTTCATTTTCTAGTAGCTCCTCAAAGCAAGGCTTCCATCCTTTATTAATTGCCACCATCTGTTGTTCTTCCAAAACCTGTGAGGAATTCAACAAAGAAATTTTTTTAGATACATGAATATCACATTCTAAATCATAAGAACCAATAGAATTATTAAGAAGAGTTTCAAGAGGATCAGAAAAACAATTCTTATTAAACTCTTCTTGAACTACCGCCTCGATGAGGTTCACATTAGCACAATCATCATCCTCATGTGGTTGTTTAGCCACATGAAATATGTTTAGCTCTAAAGTCATGGAACCAAAAGTGAGTTGCATTCTTCCATTCCTACAATTAATTAAAGCATTAGCTGTGGCAAGAAAAGGTCTACCCAAAATAACAGGGGTATGAACACTAGGATGTAAAACATGTTGGTAATCTAGAACAATAAAATCAACTGGATAATAAAATTGTTCAATTTTCACCAACACATCCTTAACTATCCCTCTCGGCTCCCTTATAGAGCGATCAGCCAACTGTAAAGTTACTGAAGTAGGTTTTAACTCACCAAGTCCAAGTTTTTGATAAACACTGAAAGAGATCAAATTAACACTTGCCCCAAGATCTAGCAATGCATGCTCCATGATGTAATCTCCAATAGTACAAGAGATCGTAAACACCTTGGATCCTTATACTTTGGTGGGGTCTTTTGTTAGATAACTGCACTTACCTGTTCTGTTAGGAATGCAGTCTTCTTTGCATGATGCTTTCTTTTGATGGTGCATAGGTTTTTAATTACCTTGGCATATGCAGGCACTTGCTTGATAACATGCAATAATGGCAAATTTATCTTGACTTGATGCGAATGCTCTAATATCTCAGATGTGGTGTCCAATTTCTTAGGTAATTTTAAGGCTTGTGGAAATGATAGAGGGATTGGGCATTTTTCAATTTCACCAAATCCAAGTGACTCAGTTTCATCATTCTCTTTTTCAACTAGAGTCTCCTTAGATTTCTTAGTTACTAAAGGAGAACTTTTATCAATCTCTTTACCACTCCTCAAAATGGTCATAGCATTTACTTCCTTATGTTTATCCTTAGAACCAATTTTTAGATTTTGATTGATGGGATTGGGTTGAGTTTGGGAAGGAAGCTTCCCTCTCTCTATCCCACTCAATGAATTTGTAAGCCTAGTTATATGACTCTTGGTCTCTCTTACCTCTTCATCTAGCCTAGTGAGCATGGATCAAACTTTTGATTTTGCTCACTTTGCCTTTGAATGAAAATACTAAGTGCATCCTCCAAGGAAGGTTTAGATGATGATGATGCATGTAGTGAATTAAAATTCCTTGGAGCAGGAGGATTCAACACATTGTCACTCTTATAACTCAAATATGGATGGTTTCGCATATTTGGGTTATAATTGTTAGAATATGAAGAATTATTTGGGCAGTACGAATTAAATGCATGTACTTGTTCTTTTGACACATTCAAGAATGATGAAAGTGATGCACATTCATTTGTAGCATGGTTTATCTCATGACAGATTTTACACACCTCCATTGGGTCCTCTCTAAAGGTAGCACTAACATTCTTGCTTCCTTTCATTTGGAGTGCTTCTATTTCTTTAGTTAACATATTGATTTTTGCACTCATGTTATCATCTTCCCTCAACTTGAAAACACTTCCACTAGAAGTGGTAGTGTTAGTTCTAGTCCTATCAGTGGAGTCCATAGGGTTAGGTCCAATCCATGTGTTAGAGTTTTCAGCTATCTTATCAAGATAATCCATTGCATCTTTGGGTTCCTTTTGTAAAAAGTCACCTCCACATGAGAGTTGAACAAACTGTCGGTCCCTAGGTATAAGTCCTTCATAAAAATAGCTAACCAACCTCCAATCTTCATACCCATAAGTTGGGCAAAAATTGAAAAGATCTTTGTACCTTTCCCAAGCTTGGTATAAGGTCTCATTCTCTCCTTGGACAAAACTAGCTATCCTTCTTTTTATTTGCTGGACTTTGTGGGGAGGGAAATGTTTCTTAAAAAACTCTTGAGCCATCTCCTCCCAATTACCTATAGACCTAGGTTTCAAGGTGTAAAGCCAACTTCTTGCCTTATCCTTAAGAGAAAAAGGAAAGAAATGTAACTTAGCAGTTTCAATAACATTTTGTGCATAGAAACTACTAATTACCTCTTCAAAAGCTCTAACATGGACATAAGGATTTTCATTTTCTTGTCCCCTAAAGTCAGGAAGTATTGCTAATAAACCTTGTTTCAGTTCTACATGTGGTGCATTATGAGGAAACATGATGCATGAAGGAACATAATTTTGTGTGGGATGCAATAGTTCATACATAGTTCTTCTATTCTCATGATTATTATGTGTTTCATCACCCATGATTGATGAAGAAGGTGAAGGTGAAGGTGAAGGTGAAGGTGTGTCAAAAAGATTACCAAAGTAAGTTTCAAAAATTTCTAATCTGCCTCTCTCGTTTCTAACCCAAATGCTCATGCAACAATGAATCCACAATCAAATAAAATAAAATAAAAACAAATAGGAAAATAAAAACAAAATAAGGGGAAAAAATGGAACGCGAAGTTACCAATAGAAGAATTTTCACCGGTTGTGCTTTGAACCCAAAAATTGCCTTTGAACACGCAACAGCTCCTCGGCAACGGTGCCAAAATTGCTTGCTCACTCCCAAGTGCAGGAGATCGTAGCAATATAATTCTCAGAGTACCGAGATCAAACCACAAGGAGTAGGATAAATTCAAAGACAATATAATTAAACAAAAACTTTTGGTGAAGATGAAGAATAATTTTGCCTGGTAATTGTAAACAAGAATAACAAAGATAACTGATTTAAGTCAATAATGTAAAGACTAAGGCATCGGGGTGTTTCCCTATATTGATACGAAATTTTTTGTGATCTAAGAAATTATATATTTCATAATTGATTATTCTTATACAATTAAATACTTATGACTCGGTTGAACTGAGACAATTCAAGAGCGCATGATAACCTAGATTAATAATGCGGTTAGAAAAGTTTTCAGAAAAACCCATTCACTTTAAAACCTGATTTCTATTTGAAACTATTAGAAATTCATCTAATAAGAAAAACATGATTGAAATTATTGAAAGCATGGAAGAACTAATACATCAAAAGAAATCTAATTGAACAATCAAATATGTTGTTGATAAAATCCAAGAAAGAATCACATTAAATTTTCATATCGTATAGAAGAAACATAACCCCTAGCCCTAGCAAAGAGTTTAGGCTACCATTAGAGAAAGGAAAATACAAGGTTTTCTCTCCAAAATTCGTTCTACACGGCCTCCCTTCCAAACCCTAACGTAAAAAGTGTCCAAAGAAAATAAAATTTTTCCTATTTTAATTTCCGTCCAGGTTTACAGCAGTAACTTGTGAGTTAATTTCGGCCTTCAAAAGTTGAGAATTTTGAAAAACTCAAATTGGAAAGTTGTAGATATTGAAATCACAATTCCAATCCATTTGGCCTTGTGTCAATTGGATTTTTGAGGAGAGAGATACGCCCAAAATACTGATCAATGCTCAAATCTGATTTTTCCTTTTCAGATTCTACCTCTTTGATTTCTTTCCTTATTTGAAGCTTCCAAACATGGTAGATGACCCAAGCACTCCAGCTGCACCTCCTTAGACATTTAAGCATGGTCCTTTGGCTCCACTTTAATCCTAGTTTGGCCTCCATTCTCTCATAAATTCCTGTAAACTCATCTTTCTCACATGATTTCCTGAAAGTAGAAAATTACACACAATGAATGACATCTTATTCAAAAAATTATGTAAAGATAAATAATAGGGACTAATGCAAATCATGGCTTAATTATACAAATTAAGCATAGTAATAAGTAGATAATGCTCACATAAATATATAACAAGTATACGTTTTAAGGCGTTATCAGATTCCATGTGATTGTGGGTGGTGGTGGAGTTGGGTTGATTCCATGTGATTTGGGTTGTATAAATGGAATTGATCCATCTCTTCATTTTTCATTTTTTTAGAGTTTTGTGTTGATTCTGGGGATTTTTTTTTCTGAAGTAGTATTGGGTGGTGGTGGCGGGTTGTATTTGCGGGTGGTGGTAGTGGGTTTATTACAATTCTGTGCTTGTGTTTGTGTATGATGGTGGGTTTTTATTTTGTATTTTTTTATATTGATGGGTTTTTTTAAAATATTTTAAAATATTATTTTAATGTATAGAACTGAAAAATAGAAGATGTGATGAACTATGAATTGTAAAATGGTGTGTTAAAATAATAAAGTAAGTTTTTTGATGTGTCAAAATTGCATATTTATAGAACATCTTATGGGAATGCTCTAATAGTTAGTTTGAGATATCATTGGATATATTTACCGTGTGGATGACTACTTTAAGAATTAAGTATTATAAATTCTTAGCGTAAAATAGAGTGATGCACGGGATTCCAAAAAAATTAATGGTACAATTATCTGTTAATCACAAAAAGCATACACCAACAAAGATCTGTCCAATACAGCAAACAGAATTGATTAACGTAATAAAATTTACAATATTTTGATAACACTATATCATAACATATGCAAATTTGATGCCACAATTTTGAGAACAATAACAACAACAACAACAAAAAAATCATAAGTGAAAAAATAGTAAATGTAATTTTAAAAAATCCACCAAAAGTGAAAAAGAAAAAGGAAAAAAAGAAATAGAGAGAGTATAAACCTTTTTTTTTTAAGGCAAAATATGAGAAGGTTGGAGTGGTACAAATGGAGTAATAAGAAGTGAAAGTGAGAAGTGGAAGGTTAAACAAAATGTAAGGGAAAAATATTAGAGGACATTGAGAGAATTGAATAAGGCAATAGAGAATGATTTTGACAAGAAAAAAAAAAAGAAAATTTCTTGAAAATATGATTGATGATATAGCATAACAAGAGGTTTGGAAAAGTAGATGTAATGCTTCCATATTATATGTGGTATCGATTTATTCTTCATATTTCTTTGTCTTTATTTTATTTTACAAAGATATAAGAGCTCTCTTTATTATCAAGAGTCTTATAATTCAACTTATACAATTATACCGCATGGTATTTCCAATGTAAACATCAAGGATCAGTGGCGGAGCTAGGAATTCATCATTGGGAGAGCCACTCATAAAATTAGACAATGTATATATAAATTATGTCCATTTTTTTTAATGATTCTTGATACAATCAAGAAACAAAGAGAAACATTAGGCACTGTCAAATTAATTACATCCATATTCCATACTATATATAAAATTTAAAATAGTAACGTGCATATAATTTTAATAAGGGGAAATTATGCTTTGTCTACCTGTGGTTTGTCCGAAAAACACTTTGCCAATCCATGGTTTAAAAATTGGCACTTTACCCACCTGAGGTAAGCTCTGTTTGTCTCCAGTTACCCACATCTAATAAAAATAGGAGTAAATTTGTATTTTTGCTACCATTTTATGTCTCTCTCCTCTCAAAACATAAAAAACTAAAAAAATCAAGAGAAAAGAAAAAGATCTAAAAGCTAGGTTTTGGCAAGGACCCACATCTTCCTACTTCCATTTTTTTTTTCATCCATTCCCCTTTATATCCATTCTTTTTTTTCGTTCACCTTTCATTGAAATGAAACCCCATTAAATATTAATTCTTCTCCACATAAATAAAATCTCCGTTTGGAATAACAAAAGATGTTTTAATGGATATTCAATCTATCACTTGGTTGAAAGTTTAGTATAAATGAATGAAATGGTTATGACCAAATACTTCCATTCTATTATCTTCTAATTTCTTTATAAAATGATTCATTTTCTCTTTATCTTAAGGGGGAAAAAAGAGACAAATTAAAGGGCAAAGTCATACTCACATTTTTTTTCTCTCTTTTTCTGCAATTTTTTTTTTTTCAATTTTTGTATTTGAACGTCTGGAGGGATTTCAGGTTGAGGAAGGCGCACCACTTGTGTAAACAAATCCCAGCTCTCACCCTATGCCCTTCATCCCAACAATGCAAAGAGAAGAGCTATTCTCTCCGTGGTTAGTCAGTCGTAAGATCACTTCAAGTGTCTTCTTCCAAGCCTACTACCAAGTTTGTCTCTTCCCTTAACTCAATGCAACAAACCTTTATAGTTTATACATATCTCAAGAAGCTCAAGAGAGTTATTGAGTTAACCAATTTCTTCAGAAAATTTTAATTTTATAAATTAAAAGCTAACCTTTAGATCTTTTTTTCTCTTGATTTTTTAGTTTTTTATGTTTTAAGAGGAGAGAGATATAAAAGGCTAGCAAAAATACAAATTTATCCATGTTTTTAACAGAGGTGGGTAATTGGAGACAAACAGAGCTTACCTCAGGTGGGTAAAGTGTCAATTTTTAAACCACGGGCAGGCAAAGTATTTTTCGGGCAAACCACAGGCGGGAAAATTGTAATTTTCCCTTTTAATAATCAATGATAAATAGTATTTCAGCAACAACAAAAATGATAATAGTATTATTTTTTTAATAGGTACATATGTTATATGATATATGGATTATTTTAATAAGTAATAAATATATGATAAAGAAAAGTTAAATTATAGTTTTGTATGCAGATTTGTATGGTGTGTCATGTTGTAGGCTGATAAGCCCATCTTTGGTGTCTGTAAACAGATAGTTGTTTTATTATATAATCCTTTTAACCAAAAAAGAAAAAAGAAAAAGAAAAGTTAAATTATAAAAAGATGAAAGGAAAAGTACTCGGAAAGTGGGGATGCTACACAGGGCAGCACGGCTGCAAATTACAATCTACCCATTTGCTTTTTTAGATATTCTAGAGAAGGTTTTAACCACACACTCAGAGCATTCACAACCGGCCTTATATATCCTATATGTTGATATATTTTACCATCAAACTTTTAAAATGATGCTCCAACCAGACTGCCAAATTGTGCCAATTGTAAAAAATTTTACAATGTTGCTATAGTACCATCCTATTTCTAGGATGGTACTGTAGCAAGATTGTATAATTAAAAATTATTATTTTATTATCTGACTGATTCTTCTTTCTCTTCCTTTCTCATTATTTCATTTCCGTCTCTTGTCTTCTTCTCTCTTGTTTACTCTCTCCTCTTCAGACCCAAAACCATTTTAAGGTCTCGAGCCGGTGAGCCAGAGCTTTGAATCGTGAAGCAAGGTCTCGCCTTTCACAATTCTTAATCGCGAAGGGGATCTAAACCAGGGTGGCGACCACGATGAAGCCCAATTGCCTGGTGGAGAGGAACGGAGGCCGGTGAATTGGACTGACGGCGAGCTTGGTCTTGACCAGGACAAAATCGGCCATCGACTCGGCAAGTCGCGAGAAATCACCCTAGTCCATTTGCTTTAATTGCTTCGGGGACTGGTGCGGAGTGACGAGGCGGATGTGAGGGAGGGCATTGACGCCGAAGAGAGTGAAGCTATGCTAAGACTCTTTGAACTCGATGTCGTAGAAGAAGAGGTTTGGGTTGCTAGGGTTAGGGTTAGGGTTGTTGGTGATGAAGGATTGGGCGAGGAGAGAGAATTTGTAGTGGAGGGTTTTGAGCTAGAGCTTCGACTTGTCGTGGAGCTGGGTGGCGTCAAAGAAGATGAGGAGGTAGTAGGGTCTAGGAGTTTTTTTTTTGGTGATTATGTGGTGGCTATTTCTTGTGGATGTGGCTGTTGTTGGTGGTTTTTGGAGGCTTAAATTTTGTTTTTTTTTCCTTTGTGGTGGCTGTTTCTTGTGGTTGTGGTTGTGATTGTCGTTGGTGGTGGATTTGGTGATCTGAGTTGTGGGTTTTCTTATGGATGTGGTTTGCTCGGTTTGATCTGAGTTGTGGGTTTAGTGCTTTTTTTGCAGGTATTTTCCATGGGTGCAGCAGTGGTAGGATGGTGGGGTTTGGATGGTGGTTGTGTGGGGTATTGGGTTTGTTCACGGCAGTGAGAGACAGGGAAGGAAGTGAGACAGAAATTAGAGAAAGGAGATATATTATTTTGGAAAATATATTTTATTGTGTAGATATATTATTTTAACGAGTAGAATAGAAATAATAAAAGTTGAGATGTTAGTATGTTGTAAAATGGTATGGTATAATTGATAAAGTAGTTTTTTGAGATGGTAAAATGGAAGAAGATGGCATTTCCAGCTGTGAATGCTCTTATAAATGTGGTTATCTATTCTATTGTCTGCATTTACTATTCATACAAAAGCTATGTTACATTGTAAATGACAGAAACTAGAGTCTAGAGGAAAGAAAAAGTGAAAAACAGAACAAAAATAAAAAGAAGAAGGTGAATGGAGCAGTTGAGAGAATGAGAGTTGAGTCATGTAGAGAGAGAGAGAGAGAGAGAGAGAGAGTCATAGGTGTCTTGTCATGTGATGAGCAAAATATTTGCAACTATGTGATGGTGCGGCGAATCAAAGCTTCCAATCTTCAATCTTTTTGTTGTTGTGGTACAAGTAAGTCCTAAAAGTATTAGAGTGAAAATTAGAATTTTTTTCCCTTTATTATTTGGTGAGATATTTGTTAAAATAACTCTTTGTTCATCTTAAGATAATAAAAATATTTAATTTTTTCATTTGTTCTTACTAATAATTAGCATTTTGTAAAAAAATATTATAAAATATTTTGTAACTTTAGCATTTTTCAAATCCTATTCAAGGAGGGCCAAAATGATGGGTCCGGCTCACCTCCTGTTTCAAACTCTCATGTTTTCTCCAGTTTTAATATAGATGAAAGACACCTGGCAGACCAACAATCTAAAGGCTAAAAAAAACCCACGTCATTCTCTCTCTCTCTCTCTCTCTCTCTCATTCTATCTCAATTACAGACCAAGCAAACCCACCGTCATTCTCATACACCCAACATGTTAAATACAATTTTTTCTTCTTTATAATTTGTCTTTCTTTCCCTTTCCTTGCTCCAATCTCTCTCCAATATCATCATTGTCAACTGGGTATTAGAGCTAAGACCAGATCTTGCTAGAGAAGAAAGCATCACCCAAATGGAAACAAAATTTTTTGGACAAATTCAAAGAACCCAGAAGAGGTAAAGCAAGAACTCTCTCAAAATTTGTCTCTCTGTCTCCCTCAAAAAGAAACCCCAAGAATAACCTTGCAAAACTCATAAGAGTAAAATCAAAGAAATTTAAGCCACATACCAGTTCCCATAATCAATCACCCATCCATCAAATATATCACAAAATGAAGTGCTAGAAACAAAAAGAGAGAAGAGTAATCATGCAGCAGTGATGAAATCAGTAGCAAGAGGGAGAGACATAGACGTTGGAAATTAGGAATATAAAATCAAAGAAAAATTTGTTGAGCTTCTAAGTATTTGCAGCAGCGATCTTGATGTGCTGGCCACGCGTCTCAGATGGTGTCTCTGGCATTATTTTCGACAACTCTTGCAGTCCTTTGCCAATGGTGTTGGGTCATGGGTGTATGTATGATAGTGCCTAGTGGGTTTGCTTGGGCTGTGAAAACTTCTGAGTAATTGAGAGAGAAAGAGAGACAAAATTGAGAGAGAATGACGTGGGTTTTTTTTTAGCCTTTGGATTGTTGGTCTGCCAAGTGTCCTTCATCTATATTAAAACAGGAGAAAACGTGAGAGTTTGAAATGGGAGGGGAGCTGGAGCCCAAAATGATAAGCTTTCCTTAAAATTTTTCAAATTAGCTTGGATAACTCAAAAAAAATTATATATCTACTAAATTTTTTCCAAAATTTTTTTTTGGGGGGTGGTGGGGGGCTAGGCCCCTTCAGTTCCAACGTGGCTTCACCACCGTTTTGTCCTTTTCTTCATACTTGATATTGTGAATTTTGTTGTTTCAGACTTTCAGTTACTGTGAATCTATTTTTCTTGTGTTCTGGGTTTGAATTACAAAATGTGAAAACCAAGTTTAGATGAAAGTGGTAACAAGGTTGCCCCCACAAAGTGAGTAAATTAGTTGATTACTTGTTTTATATAAATAAATAAATAAACCGAAGTACTTTTTGCCAAGAAAGAATTACAGCAGGAGGAAGACAAGCTAAGGAAAACACAAAAGCTATACATTTTACAGCCCATTTGCAAAGACAGTACGACGCTGTATCCATCCCAGCATTGATTGCATCAATGCAACTTTTCCAAATCTCCCTTCAGTTAGAATGCTTTGAAGTTTCTCTTCCTCACTACTTGCTTCTTGCCTGAGTTTGCCTCAACTCCATGTTAATTGCTAACAAGCTTTAATTTGGATAGTGCCTGCTGTTGCTTAACTGGCATTCCATCCATAGCGAAGGCACTAGACCGCGTATTTGATCTTGCTAGGTTGTGTTAGTTGTTGGAGAGATACTCCTTGGGGAGCTTCCTTGAGTGGTATGTGCTCAATATATTATATTATATTAACTACTCATTCTTCTCATCATTATTTAATATGAGACTTTACTTTTACATATAACCTAACATTAGTTTTACCAAAACTTAAATGAGGGGGGTGGAAAGTTGAGGGATGAATTTTTTTATCTATAAATAATAATAATAATAATAATAAAATTAAAAAGATATTGAAATTTTCATAAGAAAGAATTTGTAATGGTTTTGGCAGATTATATTATTGAATGACTTTCCAAATTGGTTGCTAATCCATTTCATTTAGTGTTCCGGGAGTACAATAAATGTATGTTCCCGGAATACTAAATAATTGCACTAAAAATAATACAGACTAGTGAACTAGATTAGCTAACAAGAAAGTGAGTGAAAATTATAGAACACTATGAGCATAATAATGCATACTCTATCATTTTACATAAATAGTGGATCTCATTATGAATTTAATTAGTGGAATTCACTATTATGTAAGATAGACATAACAAAATTGGACAAAACTAAACTCAAAATTTTTTATCCTTGGTAAAAACGTGTGACCAATTTGGTTCTCATTAGTGTTATAATTTGAAATGTTTTGCTTAAGTCACAACGTTCATTTAATTTCCAAAATTAACAGGTATTTTCTTTGGACATCTTTGGACACAAATTTGAGCATGATTAGGTCAGTTGAACTTTTTTTTTATTCTTTTATCAAATGATAGAAAATTTTTGAGTCAGTTTTGAAGGAAAAGGAAAGGGAAAAGGCCAAATTAAAAACAAAAATTTTGGTTGAGTGGTGAGATGATAATTATAAGAAGAAATACTTTTTAATTTCATCTTATATTATGCGGGTACTTTCAATTTGGTTATCACAATTTCTAAGCATTCAATTTGGTTCTTGTATTTTTCAACTTGCAATCAGTCTAGTCTCTACCGTTTTATTTTCGAAAAATACCTAAGTCTCTACCGTTTAATTTACGAAAAATACCTACATGATAAATAATGTGAATTACTGGCTAGCATTTTATTAATAGATTAATTGATGTTGGTGAAGTGTCTAAATTTTAATTGCCTCATAAGCTATCTAACAAAATGAGACCCATGCTATACCGACCCGAGCGTGCATCTGACCCATTATGCTCAAATAAAATGCCCAAACTAAAGACGAAACGGGAAACCCTCATAACCAAATCCCACCAAGCCAAAGTAAAATCACAGCCCATTCGGCTTCAATAGAAATAACATCTTTCATATTCTATCAATGTTTTTGAGCTTCAAAAGTTTTAAAAAGAAAAATGCGTAAAATATTTACAAATTGATATCTTCGTTCACATGGAAGATACTATGTCATATTCCTTGCCATGTCAAATATTTTATGTGAGAAATTTAAAACAACAGAAGAAATTAGCTATGTCATTGTTGCTCTAGTTATATGTAGAAAAAAAACAAAAAATAAAAGGGAGTTTTTTTTTTTTTTTTTTTAAATAAATTAAATAGTTACAATGGGAGGTGGATTTGAATCCTTGATGTTTACATTGGAAACACCATATGGTATAACTGTATAAGTTGAATTACAATACTCTTAATAAAGAGAGCTCTTATATCTTTGTATAATTAAAATATATATATATATTGTAGGGAGGATAGGCCCAAAAATGTATAATGGGCCGTGGGCCCTATCCGAGAACGCTTAGTAGTCCGAGAACAAGTAAACATTGATATAGAAGTACGGGCTAGTGAATGGAGGAAGGTGTTTGGCCATGAGGGTTCAGGAAGGTAGTCCGAGGACAAATGCCTCCTCGGCTTAACAGAGCAGAGGTCAGAAGGGTTGAAATGCCGTCAAGAGCAACATTCTTGACAGTTCTAATGGTAAGGACAAGCATCAGGAAGGAATAAGACAAAGGGAAGGTAAGAAATATCTAAGGGAAAGCTGCTATCACCGCATTAAATGTTCTGTAGCTAACTCTCTGGCCGCATTAATGTGGAAGTGATACCTGAACAGTGATATTCAGCCTTACAGCTACCTCTAAAAGCTTCAGGAAGGTGCTGATGGGATAAGGATAAGAGCCAGCCATTAGATCTACACGTGGAGGGCTGAGATAGAGCAAAGGAGGATAATATAAAGAAGAAAAATCCCATTACAAAGGGATCATATGAGAATTGGTAAGCTGTAGAACTAGGTATTGTAATTGTAATCAAGTCTAAGAGAAATATATATTCAAGAACTACTCTCCTCGGACATTGCCGAGGAAAGATTTCTTTGCATAGAACTTGTTTTTTCATTGTTTTTCCTTGCTTTCTTACCATCTTTTGTCCATTGTGAGCGTTGTCCAATTCTTTGAAGCCTAGTTTTTAGCCCACTCTCTACAAATTCTTTGTATTGGGCTTTTTGAGCCTAAATCTTTTTACCTTTTGGGCTTAGGATCCAAAAACCGCCCTTACATATATATATAATAAAGACAGAAATATGAAGAATAAATCTATACCACATATAATATGGAATCATTACATTTACTTTTCCAAACCTCTTGTTATGCTACATCATCAACCATATTTTCAAGAAATTTGCCTTTTTTTTGTTTTTTGTTTTTTTTTTCCTTGTCAAAATCATTCTCTATTGCCTTATTCAATTCTCTCTCCATGTCCTCTTATATTTTTCCCTTATATTTTGTTTAACCTTCCACTTCTCACTTTCTCTTCTTATTACTCCATTTGCACCTCTCTATCTATCTCATATTTTGCCTTAATATTACTCCATTTGCACCTCTCCATCTATCTCATATTTTGCCTTAAAAAAAAAAAATAAAGGCTTGTACTCTCTCCATTTCTTTTTTTCACTTTTGGTGGATTTTTAAAAATTATTTTACTATTTTTTTAACTTATAATTTTTTTTTTGTTATTGTTCTCAAAATTGTGGCATCAAATTTGCATGTTATGTTATGATATAGTGTTATCAAAATATTATAAATCGTTAATCAATTTAGTTTGCTGTATTGGACAGATCTTTGTTAGTGTATGTGTTTTGTGAATAACAGATAATTGTACTATTATATTTTTTTGGAATCATGTGCATTACTCGGATCTTTGTTGGTGTATGCGTTTTGTGAATAACAGATAATTGTACGATTATATTTTTTTGGAATCACGTGCATCACTCGGATCTTTGTTGGTGTATGCGTTTTGTGAATAACAGATAATTGTACCATTATATTTTTTGGAATCATGTGCATCTTTTTTTTTTTTTTTTTTGGTAAACAGACGATTTCATTAAACAAACTAAGCAATTACAATAGGAACGGTGCACATCCTGTTAAAATATACACCATTCAAATCATCCTCAAAAACATTGCAAATGTCCACAAGAGGACTTACAAAGGACATAAAATCACTTTCCTGAACAGCACCCATTCTAGCAAGCAAATCCGCACACTGGTTGGCTTGACGATAGCAATAATTAAACTGGATCCGCTGGAAACGAGCTGCCAAGTGCCTGCAATCATCCAATATGGGAGAGACAACGTTATTTACATAAGCATTGTTCTTCATGACATCCACCACGGCTTGAGCATCCAATTCAACAACAAGGGATTCAATGTTTAAATTGCAGCAAAGAATAAGACCCTCTCGCAGCCCTCACAATTCTGCTGTGAAGCTATTTGTTGAGCCAATGTGTCTAGAAAATCCCGCAACCCACTCCCCCTGATCATCCCTTACTATGCCACCACAACCAGCTCTATCCACCCCTCCCAACCATGATCCATCAGTGTTGAGTTTCTTCCAACCCAATGGAGGCCTTTCCCAGCGAATACTCCTATTGATTTTCCGAATCGGGCTCCTTGGAGAGTGCACACAGTACATAAATTCCAATACATGGTTCATAATCTCCTTAGACAGATTTTGGTCCACCATTTTCCCATTAAAAACAGCCATATTCCGGTTTATCCATATACACCACACAGCAAATGAAAAGGTAATATTCCAAGGGGGTTTTTCTTGGGCACGGCTACATTTGGCTTTCCCATTAAGATTGATCCAATCTTGGAGATTACTCATCCAAAAATCCTGGTTTGATGTGCTCACACCTAGCTACAACCATACTCCCTTAACCCAAGCACAATCTCTAATGGCATGAATGATTGATTCGGGTTCCCTTTGACAGATTGGGCATAACTCATCAACATCCACCCCTCTCCTAGCAAGGCAACTCTTTACACCTATGCTGTTATGTTGACATCTCAATAGGAAAGTTCTAATCTTGGGCAGTGTATCAAGCTTCCAAATCCAGCCAGAACTGAAGGGAGGAGTAGCTCCCTCAACCGTGGCAAGAGAATAGGCACTCTTGAGGTCAAAAGTACCCCTCAGGTTGCCTGACCAGGCTAGCCTATCCTGCCTTCTACTCATAATAGGAATGGGAATGGCTTGGATTATGGACTTGACCTTGAATGGGAGCTCAAAAGGAATCCGCCCCCAATCCCAACTAAAATCTGAAAGAAGCTCACATACCTTCCACTGATCGGCTCCTCGGGTTAATGGTCCTTGTATCATACAACGGAGAGGCCCTTTACCCATCCAATTATCCCACCAAAACCGAAGATTACTATCCCTACCAATCGTCCACATGTTGCCTCATTGAAAATACCCCTCCCTTTCTTGACTACTTTCCAAATCTGCGAACATTGTAATTCATCCGCATTGGCTGAATTGATCCTCCTCTGGCTGCAGTATTTTTGCCTTAGAACTCGGGCCCATAGAGCTTCTTTTTCAACATTAAACCTCCAATTAAGTTTGGCCAGCAAGGCGGTGTTTCTGCCTTTTGCAGATTGCAAACCAAGACCGCCTTCCTCTTTCAATTTCGTTACCTTTTGCCACCCAACCCAATGGATTTTCTTAGATGACTCCGTCGATCCCCAAAGAAAATTTCTATTCACCCGATCAACTCCCTCTAGAATACTATTTGGAATGTAAGTGCACTGCATGACATATGCAGGAATAGCCGCTGACGATGCTTGAATAAGGACTGCCCGACCAGCCAAGGAGAGCAAGTTGGCTTTCCAACCCGCTAACTTATTCTTCACCCTATCAAGAATGTAGTTAAAATCTTGAAGAGAAGAACCAGGGTGCTTAATAGGAATTCCAAGGAACTTGCCAAGCGACGGAGTTGAGGTAAATCCAAGGATATCACAGAATGACTCCCTAGAGTACCTATCCACATTTGGCGAGAAATAAACTCTAGACTTCGCTGCACTCACTGACTAACCCGAGGCATTACAAAAGGCATCACTGATGTCCCTCACAACCGAGCAATTGATGTGGTCAGCTTTGGCAAATAAAACCAAGTCATCTGCAAAAAATAGATGTGAAAAAGCCGGCCCACCACACGATGCCTTCGCAGGCTGCCAAAGTTTAGCATTGCATTTCTCTTCAATGAGTTGACCAAGAAACTCCATGCAAAGAATGAATAAATATGGAGATAGTGGGTCTCCCTGCCTTATGCCTCTCGATGGATAGATCGGATCAAGGGCTTCTCCATTAAATAAAATAGAGGTCGAAACCGTGGATATGCAACTCATAATAATGTCAATCAAATCAGCCGGCAAATTTGCCTTAATGAGCATGTCTCTAATGAAACTCCATTCAAGTTTGTCGTATGCCTTTTCAAGATCAATCTTAATGGCCATGTACCCCGCCCTTCCTTTCTTTCTACTGAGAGTATGAATGATTTCCTGCACTATAATCACATTATCAATGCCTTTTCTTCATGGGACAAAAGCCGTTTGAAGGGGAGAAATAAGCTTGTCCAAGAAAGGTCTAAGTCTAGCAAGAATAATCTTTGTAATGACCTTATACACGGTGTTACACAAACTAATGGGCCTATAGTTATTCAATGTCTCAGGGCTTTGAATTTTTGGAATTAAAGCGATAAGAGTTCTATTCAAGTATTCCGGCACAACCTTTTCCGTAAACACCTTCTTTACAACATCAACTATTGAGTTGCCCACAATCAACCAAAATCTATGGAAAAAACCAGCATGCAGCCCATCCGGCCCTGGGGCTTTGAAAGCTTTTAGAGACCATAGGGTAGATTTTATCTCTTCCTCCGATGCAACCCCACCAATACTCTCCTTCTCCTCATTTGTTAATCTAGCTTGCCATTGGGATATACCGGGAGCATCCCGAGAGCCCGCAATAAAGGAAGTGGTATAGATAGCATTGAACCCACTTCTAACAACCTCCTTTTATCACGTGCATCACTTTATTTTATATATTTTTTTTTTTTTTGATGCTGTGCATCACTCTATTTTACGACTAAGAATTTTATAATACTTAATTCTTAAAGTAGTCATCCACACAGTAAATATATCCAATGATATCTCAAACTAACTATTAGAGTGGAAAACTTTGCTACGAAGGTAATTGGTCATTGGTCGGATGAGTCAAATATTGGCACCCTTGCTGCCCATTATCATAGCATTGCATATCTATATCTATATATTACTAAAAGCTGAAGCGTAGCATTCAATGTTGCTACTCTCACGTTGAGCCACATCAGCAGCCATGTCATTTCTATTATCTTTTCTAAATGAGAAATGATATGTCCACAACATTTTCACAACATTTTTACAACAAATCCTAAGTGGTAGGTTGTTACTGATTGTTATTGTTGGGGCAAAAAAGTAATCTTAGTGTTAGGTTCAAATTTGAACCTATAACAACTAACCACCTGTGATTTGTTGTGAAAATGTTGTAAAAATATTGTGGACGTAGCATCCTTCTTTCTAAATTTCTCCTACAATTTTAAAATAGTTTTTATCAATTTTAAATACAGATAATTATAAAATAATTTTCATCCCTATCTTCACCATAAAGCCTACTTCTTACAAATTTAATATCCCATAAAGCCTAAACCCAAAACCTTTTCAACTGAAACCTTTTGCTTTCACGGTTTCAACTTTTTGTTTTTCCTTTCCTTTTGTTGCACACGGTTTTAATTTCCTGTCTCCCACGTTTTAGTTCTTTCCCCTTCCCCACCTTCTCTGTTCTACGGTTTCCTACGGTTTCACATTTAATCATCGCCAGCCTCTCTCCCTTCTAACGACAACCTCTCTGTTTTCCTTCCTTCCTGTCTTCCTCTCCTTACAATATATAAATACTGACAGCAGCTAGACGATTCAATTGAGGTATCTCTAAATCCAAGTTTCTTTTGTGCTCGTTTCTTTTGCATGATGTTTTTTTTTTTTTTTCCTTTTTACTGCCTCTTTCGTGCTGTGGTGTGGATGATTGTTATGTTGAATTTAATTTATAAATCATTTTTCTTAGTGTGTTGAATTTTTGATTGCTGGGTCTTATCCTGTGTGATTCCAACGACTTAGTGTGACTCTGATTTATTAGTGTAGTGCTGTGGTGTTTGCTTCCACTGTTTGTTTTGTATGAGATGCAAAACCAACAATTGGTATCAAAGCCTACCTCAATATCATGATTGTATAACATATTGATTGTGTTTTAGAATCAAAGAAAATTGTTTTCCTGGTGTTTGAATTTTCTGCAGTAATTTTTCTGCATAATTGTGTTTATCATGGTTTTTGGTTTAGACATGGTTTGATATTCATGGTTTCAATTTTAAGAATTTGTGAATTTCTTTTATCAAATTCGTGAAACTCAAGTCACTGTGCAAGCGTTTTTAAGTTGTGCTAAGATTGTGTGCAATACTTCTACAATTCTACCTAATAGTTGGTTTTTAGAGTTTTCTAGATAAGCTATACAAACTAGACGTAAGCCTATTCATATTAAGTATTAATCTCTTAAAAATAAAGATAAAGATAAAAGTAGAATTGAGCATACGACTCTAATACGACCTTAAGAGACTATAAATATAAATATATATAAATATATATATAAGTATAAAATTATCCCGAACCCAAATTATTGTTAGTTACAGTAACTATTCTTTTCTCATTCAAAACCTCTCGGAAGAAAAGAGTTTGGAACACGTATTACTCATCATAATTGTATGCTTGTGTGAGAATGTTCATGCCTCAACATTGGTGGGAGGAGATCAAAATATGACTTGGATCCACACAAGATTTAAATATTAAATAATTCCATTCTTTTAGTTTTTGAGAAGAACCATTCTTTTAGTTAGTGGGGTTTTTAAACGTGAGTGACGATGATTGATAGATTTATTTGAGGGAGTGTCGGTAAATATCTCATTTAAGTCCCGCTCCTTAAACAGTGAGGGTTTTTTTAAAAAATATTTATTTATTTATTTTAATATGGGCTCCAAATTTCCAATAAACTCAACCCGACCTGTCCAATAAAAGACCTAAAATTGAATTTCATTTATAAATAAATAAATATATATATATAAGTTGAAGCGGAGCATTTATTGTTGTTACAGCCAAATTCCACAACAAATAACCATAATCCCAACCCATCAAATCCCAGCCAAATCCTTCACGACCCAAACACATCCTAGCCAAACCCCAACCCAAACAAATCCAGCCAAACCCCAGCCAAATCCTCCGCCACCCATCAACTGCCTCAACCAATCACCGACCCAAAACCCCAACCCATCAATAAACAAACTCAAGTAACCACCGGACCAAATCCACAACGCTGCCGCAACCAACCTCGACCCACAATGCCGCCGACCCAAAACCTTGACCCATAGCCCACCAACACCAAATCGGAAGCCCCACCACCACCACAAACCCCGACAAACCCACCGCCTCCACACCCTCACCCACACCCACTTCCAAACCCAAAACCTTCATAATCCAAGTCAACCCAGACTCCAAACCCACCATCTTCATCGCCGTCATCGTCATCACCGACCCACACAACAGACCCACACTGACATTACTCCCACACCGACATCGCCGACCCATAGCCTAGCCCATCCGAACCCACCCACCTCCGTCGGAACTGAACCCATCAAACCACAACCAAAAAAAAAAAAAAAAAAAAAAGAAAAACCATTGCTAGAGAGAGATCGGCGTCGGCGTCGGCGTGGAAGTGATCGTCGGTGTCGGCGTTGGCGTGGGCGTGGAAGAGCAGTGAGGGTTGGGGTTTGAGAGGAGAGGATTGGGGTGAGAGAGAGAGGAGAGGATTGGGGTTTACCATGTGAGACTGACGGAGAGATGAGAGAGAAAGAGGAATAAAAAAAGAATAAATCATATGCCACACGCGTTCCGTACCGTGGCAAATTTGTGACTCTACTGTAGCATGTTGCAAAAAATATGAGATATGACACATCTGATAAATGGGGTAAAATGGTGTTTGGTGTGCCAAATGTGTCAAATATTTAGCATTTGGCACATATGGCACATTTGCTGTGGGTGCTCTAATAGTTCAAATGTATTAGTTTAATTAGTTCCTAATCTTTTATAACTATTTTGACACAATACCAAGAGGTTATAGACTAAACTAACACATTTGAAATATTAAAGATCATTTTGACACATATGACAAACTTTAGGAACTAAAATGATGATTTGAATGTTAAAAAAAAAACACATTGTTCCGTAAAGTACCCTTCAATTTGTTCAATGTTACCAAGATATTTAAAAATGTTGCACAAAAAAAAGATATTTAAAAATGAATAATAAAAAAATCCCCATATTGTGGGGGTTATGATATACTATATTTTCTATTATAATCTTTATGCCTCTACCTAAAATAATAATATTAATGAGAGGTGTTACATTCATAACATTTTCATAATCTTTTCACAACAAATCATAGGTGGTCAATTGTTATTAGTTCAAATTTGAACCTACCACTAAAATTACTTTTTTTCCTCAACAATAACAACCAATAATAACCTGAGACTTAAGATTTATTGCGAAAATATTGTGAATATTGCATTTCTCTATCAGTAATTAATGGGGGCAAATCTTAAAAAAAAAAAAAAAATCTATGCCAGTGAATTTTTTTATTTTGATTCCCCTGAAACCTTAGGAATGAAGAAAAAATCTAGAGCATGATTCTTCTGAATTGTGATTGGCTGGATGACGTATATAGGACAGACAGTGGCAAACACGTAAGTCTGTGATTGAGTTTTTTTATTTTTTATTTTTTTATTATCATGTATTTTCATATGGGATTGGTGGCTGTGGTGGTGGATGATTTTGGCTTTGGCAATGGGTTTTGTAAATTTTGGCTATGAGTTTTGTAGTTTATGGTTATGGTTGTGGCAGTGGCAGTGGCAGTAGGTTGTGGTTGTGGTTGTCATGGTTGGTTGTCATGGCTGGTGGTTTGTGGTAACTGGTGGTGATGGGGTTGTGATTGTGGTTGTGGTTTTGTTTTTGTTTTGTTTTTTTTCTATGTTGTGTTGTGGTTGCCAAAGTAGAGTGGTGGTTGTGGCCGGTGGTGGTGGTTGTGGCCGGTGGTGGTGGTGGTGGTGGTTGTGGCTATGGTTGTGGCTGTGGCTGATGGTAGAGGTGGTTGTGGTTAGTGCTGTGGATGTTTTTTGGGTAATGAGATATATTATTTTATTGCAGGGGATATATTATTTTATTGTGATGTTTATATTATTTTATTGTGTTGAAAGCTAAAATAGATCCACTGCTGCAGCATGTGTGTTGGTAAAATAGATAAAGTAACTTTTGGTACAGCTAAAAAGCTAAATTTTTAGCTCCATTGCTGTGGATGCTCTTAGTATCCGGGGATATATACCAGTTTCTATTTTACAACATAAAAAACTACTTTATCTATTTTATCACTTATTTTACAACTCATTCAATGTCTCAGTTTTTATTTTTACATACAACTTATTAAAATAATATAAACTACAATATTAAATAATATAAACAATTAAAAGGAGAGAGAAGTGGGAGAGAAGAGGAGATATTTTTAAATATAACAATATGTTTTTTTTTTTACATTCTAAGCTACAGTAAAAAAAATACATACCCACCTTGGATGTGTATGTTTTTTTCGCTTGTTTGTTGCTAAAATAGCAACTGTAGAGTTTTTACACCCCAATACTTGTGCTCTAATATAACCATCTTTTTAACGTATTTAGTAAAATATTCATGTTTCAGAATTTGAATTTGGTGTTATAGTGGTTGATGTGGCTTTTTTGAGTAAAAAAGGTCATGTGGAACTCGATATTATTAATGTTATATTCTATTCAATTTTTTAAAAGTGAATCTTGATATTGTTTTTATCGGGTTCTTTACAAAACTTTTTTAAAAAAAGAAATCAATATTAAACTAAAACACTAGACACTTTAGATTCTAATCTCTCTCTCTCTCTCTTAAATGAGAAGAATAATTTTCATTTTACCATAAAAATAATAAAACTTCAAATATAGGTCATGGTACACTTGATAGAGAACCACTTGCTTATCAATTTAACTACAAGTATGCAATTGTTAGGGTTTTAGACCTTAATTGACACAAAATTAATCAACTTTTAACCATTTTACAATGAAATAAACGGAGTGCATATCATCTATTAATTACTTGGCAATCAAACTTAACCTCTCCTCCATTTTATTTTTTAGGGTAAAATATTATTTTGGTCTTTAGATTTTACTAAAATTTTGTTCTTTGTCCCTAAATTTTAAAAATATATTTTTTCATCTTTAAATTTTACAAAAAGTTTTTTCAATAATTTAAAGAAAAAATATAGTCGAAAAAAGAACTTTTTTTAATAGTTTAGAGATGAAAAAAAAAAATCTTTTTTATAGTTTAAGCACATAAATAAAAAAATTTGCAATAATTTAAAAGTAAAATAAAAACTTTTACAAATTTAGGAACCAAAAAAAAAAAAAAACTTCCTAAAATTTAATGATGAAAAATATAAAATTTAGAAACTAAAATAATATTTTATTTTATTTTTAATCTACAACATATGAGAAATGGGATGGGCTAAAAATAACTGCTAGATATTATCAAATTGGATTTGCTCTTTTTAATACAGGTCTAGGTCTAGATTCAAGAAGAAAGAAACAAAAATAAAGCAGACTACGAACTCCCTTTCCAAATAACAACAAATATAAAAAAATTTAGTTAATTGTCACGGATCAAAACAATATTGAAAACTAGCATCTCGAGTGTCTAAAACTCGAGTTCCAAGATAAAAATCGAGTTTTTAAGTCTCGATTTGTAAGAGAATGGGTTGATTTGGAAAAAAATCCACATGAAAATCGAGTTTTAAAGACTCGAGTTCCATAAATTGCAGAAAAACGCCGCTATAGGGCTTAAAAACGTCACTATAAGGCTTAAAAACGCCACTATAGGGCTTCTTAAACCTGGTATGGGATGATCACTTATAAAAAAAAATTTGCAGAAAAACGCCGCTATAAGGCTTTAAAACGTCACTGTAAGGCTTAAAAACGCCACTATAGAGAAATTTTTTTTTGCATGGAACTCGAGTCTTAAAGACTCGAGATTTATGTGGTATTTTCAGTAATATGGATCTCGAGTTTTTAAAACTCGAGATGCTACTTTCCATTATTGTTTCAAACATTACCTAACTAACCATATACATCTCTTTTACTTTCCTATTTTGCACGTTCCCCCCGCAGACTACACACTAAAGCTAAAGCAAGAGTTAAACCCCAAATAAAAAATAAAAAAAACATGATGAAACATATTTCTCACGGCATATGGACCTATACGCGTGCAGTTCACATGTGACGTGAGAGAAAAGTCCTCACGACCATCCCATCTGATTAGATATTTTTTCCAACAGTGGACCCCATCAGTCCATCAGCCTCTGAAATTCCTTTCTTCTCGGTTCTCACTTTGTCTTGTCTGTTTTCTCTGTCTTTGCTTACCTATGCATCACTCACCTCTCCATCAATACCTTCTTCATTCTCAGCCTAAAAGAACCAAGAAAAATTCCCAAAGCAAACCTAGAAACCCCAGAAAAGCAAAATATACGACCAACTATTAAAACCAAAATCAAAGGCAAGCAAGATAGTCATAGAGAGCAAGGAACCAGCAATGAGAGTGGAGAGCCAAAGACAAAGCAGAAAGCAAGAAATAAGACAGTAGCGGAGTCAAATACAACACAGGACAATAATTTGTTGACAATAATAAGAAAATAATGTTACCAAGTACCAACCATAAATAAAGCCCAATAAAGAAGTCTAATCTTCCTTTATTAATTTTATTCTATACCCTTCTTAATATTTGAGGGAATATACCTTTCTTAATAAAGGAATAATCTTTGCATATACTACAGTGTAAAGGGCCCAACTTTGTGGAAGATCCCTTAATATTGTGGGTATCAGCCAAGCTAATCTAAACACTTCAGTATGCAATTACTCCACCAATCCCCAAACATAATAAAAAGAGTAAAACATTTCTTAACTTGTTCAGACCACTTCAAAAGCTACACAATCTTCGCTAGCAGCCCCTTCTTCTTCTTCCATTTCTGATAGAATAGATATTATCGTGTCCGATTCCATTTCAAGCTTCAACTTTATAATCAGTTAGTTTCTTCTCCTAGCTAGCTCCATGGCGAGGTCGGTTAGTACTACTACAATCCTCAACGTCTTTAAGGTTTTTGTGTATTTTCAAGTAGCTCTCTTCATCACTCTCACTCGTGGTTATGTCATTTCTACTTCAAGTTTTCGATTAACTCTGTTTGTAACTGTGTTGGTCCTTACATTTCTGTCCCCTGCTCATGCTGAAAAAGACTTGTCTTTGTTTGAGTTTTTCGTAACGATCTTAACTAGCACTTCATCTTTTGTCATTAGTGAATCTCCAGTAATTGTGATTCTTATCCTGACTGATTCATCACTTATATCTAACATCAAACCACGGTTGGAAAGATTTCTAGTTAATCGTTCTTCTTCTTCTTCTTCCTCCACTTCTCTTGTGACCTCCAACAATATCAGAAGATATGCAGAATGTTTTTGGTTGAATATTGGGTTAGTCTCCAATGTCCGGTCCGAACTCCCCCCAGAAGTCATTCGTGAAATTGTAAATCGACTACATACTTTCAGAGATTTTATAGCGGCTGCAGGGGTTTCCCGAACATGGCGATCTGTTTGTTTGAGCATCAGAAGAAGGCCTCAGCTTCCTTGGCTGATGCTTTCCGAAACACTTTCCACAGACATGCGACATTTCTTCAGTCTCTGCGACAACAATCGTTATCAATTACAATTATCTGAAGTCCAAGGAAAACGCTGTTGGGGATCTCCACATGGTTGGGTTGTAACCTTGGGTCCTGATTATGAAACCCACCTTCTGCACCTTGTTAAAGAAGTACAAATTCCTCTTCCACCATTAAACACAATTCGAAGACTGGCTGCTACAGAAGAGTGGTTTCACCTTGTACACAAATTCATTCTTCTAAAGGACCCTTCCCATGAGTTGTCGTTCCTTGTCATTGCAATTTTCGGCCCCGTGAATCGCTTAGCTTTTGCTAGAGTGGCTTTCAATAGAGGAGGAGATGGAGCGGCTTTAAATATAAGAGGACAAGGTCAGTGGGCTATTGTTACCAATCCAGACAATTTAAAATTCAATGATGTTGCATGTTTTAATGATAAAATATATGCACTTTGTGACAATGGCAAGCTGGTGTGCCTTGAACTTGATGCTCCTCTGGCAGCTGCGGTACAAGTTATTGCGCCCGGACCAAGCGAAGAAGAAATAGACACGCCTCCAAAACTATATTTGGTGGAGACATCGGAGAATCTTTTTGGGATTTTTCGTTATGGATTTCGTATTCCTCTGGAGTTGAGGCATGGGACTAGATCTTTTTCGGTTTACAAGTTCGACTTTATAGCATCAGCTTGGAAGGAAGTGATAGACTTGGAAGATCTTGCTTTTTTTGTTAGTGATGGCAATTCCTGGTGCATTCCTACAAGCACTATCCTTTGCAGAAGTAATTGCATCTACTTCACAGATGACAATTGGGAGTGGCAAAGGTACCCAGGTGTGGCATATGGAGGCCATGATGTGGGAGTGTTTAACATGGCACAGAGGGTTATCCAACGCCTTCCATTCGGTAAGAACAACCCTCTTTTTTATTCTCGACCAATTTGGGTTACACCTACTATGCTTTAGATGAGCTTTATGTCCGTTAGTTTATTAGCTTATCTACTTATGTACAACTTTTCAAGCCTTCTTTTCTTCTAGGTACCATTGTACTTTGATTTCTCTAATACCATTGGCTTAATTGAAGTCCCTGACTTCTATGATGGCCAAATACAATTGGGCATTCTGGTTTGTAAGCAAAGACAGTCTTAAACTAATTTCTAGAATGTTAATGGTTGTGATGCTGTGAATTAAGCAACTGTGACTCTATTTATCTTATATTCTGGATTTGAAACAAAATCTGAAAATGCAGTTTAGATGATATTGATCAGTAAATTATTCAAAGAGAACCGTAAAAGAGTAGCAAATTAGTGTAGCTTGCTAATTGCCAACAAGCTTTTGGATTAATTTGCTTTCTTGCTTGAACATGAAACTCTGGACTAAAGCAGATGTAATTTGCTCTTCTTTTTAACAAAAACCAACCATCCTTCTAACATCTTCTCTAGTGGCTTGAAAATGCCTTCTATCTTGATAGTGCCACCACGAATCCTTGTCATTCTTTGCAGTCATATATGGTAGATTGTAGCAGCCCAAGCAATCTTACATAGATTCATTTGGAACCTTCTTCCCTTAATCTCCTAGTGAAAGAACACAATTTGAAAACTTGGCCATTATGTCCTACTGAAAACACTTAATTTGGCTTCTGCAGAAAACACACGTCTCCCTCTTATCCCTAGTTAGCAACTCTGTATAGAGTGGATAGTCTATCATTAACAGGCAACATACTGATAAATGAATGCTAGGAATATCATCAGGCAACCAAACCATTTTGCGCCATTTATCTTAGGGTTTTCTGGTAAAAATCTCATTCCAAGTTGAACTACAAGTGTACTGACCTGTCTCAGAAGGAATCCAATTCATAACACCTTCCATCCCATGGTTTACCTGATTTTTAGAATTTTGTTGTTTCAATTACTGTAAATCTATTTATCTCATGCTCTGGATTTGAATTAATTGACTACTTGGGTTTCTTTTTTGGATACATATAAAGAGATAAATCAGAATATTATTTAACTGAATCAGAAGATCAAAAAATCTTTCCTCCAAGCAGAAATAACAGCAGAAGGAAGAAAAGCTAAGGAAAACACAAAAGCTGTAAATTTTACAGCCCATTTACAACGACAGTGAGCTATTAGAAATTACAACTTACAAAAGACCTTGCTAATTCCTTTGCATCCGCCTCCAGAACTGAAATTTCTGAATGCAAAATTTTTGAATCTCCCTCAACTTGAATGCTTTGAAGTTTCTCTTTCCTTAGCTATTTGCCTATTTCCTCAACCACCGTGACTACTTGTTTTTAGTCCATATAATATATAAATTAGTGAACCATGTTAATTGCCAACAAGCTTTTGGATGGAGCCTGCTGTAGCTTATCAGGCATTCCATTTATAGTGATGGCACCAGACCACAGGTTTGATCCCCTAGGTATTATGATTGTAAGCAGGACACAATCTTAAGCTAATTTCTAGAATATTTATTCTTGTGATGCTGTGGATTTAAGTTACAGTGAACCTATTCAACTTTAGTTATGGATTTGAAATGCAAAATCCGAAAATTCAATTTAGATGATATTGGAAATTAGATTGTTCAAAGAAAGTAGATTGTATAGCATGGTAATTGCCAACAAGCTTTTTGATTGATTTGCTCTCTTGCTTCAAAATGTAACTTTGATTAAAAGAGATGCAATTTCTTCTCCTTTTTAACAAAAACAACCTTCCTTCTAACATCAACTTTAATGGGTCGAAAATGCCTCCTATCTTGAAATTACCATTATGAATCCTTGTGTTTCTTTGCAGCCATATGTGGTGGATTGTAGCAGCCCAAGGAATCTTACATAGCTTCATTCTAAATCTTCTTCCCTTGATCTCCTAGTGAAAGAACACAATTTCGAAACTTGTTGCCAAAATCCTAGTGAAAAAATAACACAAAAACAGATGGTTTCTGCTCTTGATTTGGCTTCTGCAGAAAACACACGTCTCCCTGATATTCCCAGTTAGCACCTCTGTATCTAGAGGAGAGTCTATAATTAACAGGCACATATTGATGAATGCATATGCTAGAAATGTCATCAGGCAACCTTACCATTTTGCACCTTTCATCCAAGTTGTACAAATCTTATTCCAAGTTGAACTACAAGTGCACTGACCTGTCTTAGAAGGAATCCAATTTATAACACCATCTTCCCCAAGTTTACCTGATATTGTGAATTTTGTTGTTTAAGTTACTGTGAATGTATTTATCTTGTGTTCTGGATTTGAATTACAAATTATGAAAACTAAGGTTAGATGGAACTGGTAATAAGGTTGCCCCCACAAGTGAGTAAATTAGAAACTGTTAAATGACAGATTGTGTTAATTAGGCTGTAACCAATTGTAGTTAGCCAACGTCTTATACGAGTCAAATCCAGGCCTATAAATAGCACACCCTCTTTGTATGTAAGTCACTCTAATTGTAATAGAATCTATGTTAGTCATTTCTCTGTTAGTCATTTTTCTATTACATTTTTGTCCTTCTCTTCATACTTCATATTGTGAATTTTGTTGTTTCAGTTACTGTGAATCTATTTTTCTTGTGTTCTATGTTTGAATTACAAAATGTGCAAACCAAGTTTAGATGAAAGTGGTAACAAGGTTGCCCCCACAAAGTGAGTAAATTAGTTGGTTACTTGTTTTATATAAATAAATAAATAAACCAGAGTATTATTTAACAGAATCAAAAGAACAGAAAAAAATCTTTTTGCCAAGAAAGGAAATTCAGCAGGAGGAATACAAGCTAAGGAAAACACAAAAGCTATACATTTAACAGCCCATTTACAAAGATAGTGGGCTGTTAGAAATTACGACTTAACAAAAGACCTTGCCAACTCTTTTGCATCTACCACCAGGACTGTAATTTCCCACGAAGCTGTATCCATCTCAGCACTGATTGCATCAACGTAACTTTTCCAAATATCCAATTTTTTTATCTAAAATATAATAAATAGAATTGGGGCATCATAACTAAATAATTACACTAAAAGTAATACAGACTAGTGAACTAAATTACGAACAAGAAAGTGAGTGAAAATTATAGAACACTACGAGAGTGAAAATGTGCACTCTATTATCTTACATGAATAGTGGGTTTCATTAATTATAAATTTAATTAGTAGGATTTACTATTATGTGAGATAGACATGACAAAATTATATAGAATTGAATCCAAAATTTTTTATCCATAGTAAAATGTGTGACCAATTTGGTTCTCATTAGTGTTATGAAATGTTTTTCTTAAGTCACAACATTCATTTAATTTCCAAAATTAACAAGTATTTTCTTTGAACACAAATTTGAGCTTGATCAAGTCAGTTGAACTTTTTTTTTTCTTTTATCAAATTTTAGAAAATTTTTGAATCAGTATTTTTTTTTTTTTTTTTTGAATTAGTTGTGAAGGAAAAGGAAAGGGAAAAGGAAAGGGAAAAAGAAAGGGAAAAGGCCAAATTAAAAACAAAAATATTTGGTGAGTGGTGAGATGATAATTATAGGCAGAAATACCTGTTAATTTTATCCTTGTATTATGCGGGTACATTCAATTTGATTATCACATTTTTTAAGCGTTGAATTTAGTTCTTATATTTTTAAACTTGCAGTCAATCTAGTCTCTAATGTTATTTCACTTATGAAAAATACTTACGGCAAATAATGTGAACTACTTGCAAGCATTTTATTCATAGATTAATTGATGTTGCTGAAGTGTCTAAAATTTAATTGCCCAATAACCTATCTACCAAAATGAGACCCATGCTACTCACATGTGACTAACTGACCCAAGCTTGCATCTGACCCATTGTGCCCAAATAAAATGCCCAAACTAAAAACGAAATCCTTTTGCTCAAAAAAAAAAAAACTAAAAAAAAAAACTAAAAACGAAATCCTCATAACCAAATCCCACCGAGCCAAAGTAAAATCACAACCCATTTGGGATCAATAGAAATAACATCTTTCATATTCTATCAATGTTTTTTGAGCTTCAAAAGTTTTAAAAAGAAAATTAACGATAGAAAAATGCGTAAAATATTTACAAGTTGATATCTGCGTTCAAATGGAAGATACCATGTCATATAGGTATTCCTTGCCATGTCAAATATTTTATGTGAGAAATTTAAAATAATAGAAGAAATTATAATATACCTCATGTGAGTCATGTCATTGTTGCTCTAGTTATATGAAAAACAAAAAATAAAAGAGAATTTTTTTTTTTTTTTTTTTAATTTAACAATTACAATGGGAGGGGAGATTTGAATTCTTGATGTTTAGATTGGAAACACCATGTGGTATAACCGGATAAGTTGAATTACAAAATTCTTGATAAAGAGAGCTCTTCTATCTTTGTAAAATAAAAAAATTATAACATAAAGACAAAAAAATATGGACAATAAATCTATACCACATATAATATGGAAGCATCACATTTACTTTTCCAAGCCTCTTGTTATGCCACATCATCAACCATATTTTCAAGAAATTTTCCTCTTTTGTTTTTGTTTTGTTTTTGTTTTTGTTTTTTTTTTTTCTTGTCAAAGTCATTCTCTATTGCCTTATTCAATTGAATCAATTCTCTCTGTGTCCTCTTATATATATATTCTTCCCTTACATTTTGTTTAACCTTCCCCTTCTCATTTTCACTCTTCTTCCTTCATAATTATTTCTCACTCTTGACCTTATTCTTTTTGGCAACCCTTCCTCTCCCATCTTATTTTCTTTATAAATTTTTTACTACTCCATTTACACCTCTCCATCCATCCGCATGTTTTACGGCCTACAAAAAAAAAAAGGCTTATACTCTCTCTATTTATTTATTTATTTATTTATTTTTTATGAAGGAATAATTTTATTCAAAGAGAAAGCCACTACAAACCAACAAGGCACCCAGCCTCCTTCCTAATAACCTTAACAAAATAGGAAGGGCTGTTACCAAAGTCAAAAGAACCATACAAACTATACATCAAACTCCATTTAGCGAGAGAGTGGGCAGCCTCATTGGCTTCTCTAGGGAACCACCTAAAAGACAAAAAAGGGAATTTGGAGGCCAGATACTTTAAACTTTGAATGACATTCTCAATAGTCCATGGGATGTCCATACCTTGCACTGTGATTGATTTGAAGCAAACCTGAGAGTCGCCTTCTAACATGATTGGGGTTGAATTTAAAGGCTTAGCAAGTTGCAAAGCCCATAAAAAAGCCTCTGCTTCTGCCTAGAGAGGGAGGGTGGTGTTCACTTTTTTGGAGCAAGCAAATACCAACTCCCTTCTCCAGTCCCTAGCTATGACTACAACAGCAAAATGATGGTCGCCTATAGCAGCGTTGACATTTATTTTAAAAGAGCTGTTCCCAGGCTTCAACCATTTAGCTAGAACTCTAATGCCTCGAATCTGAGGAGAGGATTTAACTTTACAATGCTCCGCAAACAGTTTAATAATTTTGGCTCTTAAATCTTCATAACTGGCTACTCTACCCTCAAATAGTGCCTCATTCCTTAGTCTCCAAATCAAATCACAAAGTAAGGCCCCAAAAAGAAGCAAGTCCTCACTAGCCTCTTGGAAAGGAGGATCAAGCAAAAAATGGATGAATTGGGCCGAGGTGTACAGCTCGCAATTATCAATCCTTATTCCCCATTGACTATTGAACCATAATGCTCTAGCTAGAGGGCAATTGATAAAAAGATGGATAGTTGACTCTTGCCTAGTAGTACATAGGTGGCAACTGGTGTTTGCATTGGCATCATACCTCAACCTTTGATCCTTCGTGGGGAGACAATTTGCAGCTACTCTCCATAAAACCATCTTCAATCTTTCCTGAATTCTGGTCTTCCAAATTTGGCCTCTCAGCAAGTCTTGGGTTGGAGGAGGGTTAGAGCTTCTACCAAGCCAATAAGCTGACTTAACAGACAGCTCTCCAGACACTGATTTGGTTCATATCCATTTATCAGAATGGACGTTAAGAGGTAAAGGGATTCGGCAAATTGAGGTTACCGTTGCGTCATTAAAAATAGACCTCAATTTGGATATATCCCACTGTGTCTTGCTGTGATCCAGCAGTTGTGATACAACTATAGCTCCACCCATAGATGCATTCTCACGCAAATTTGGCTGAAAGTGAGGGTGATTTGGGATCCAAGGATCTTCCCATATACGAACAGAATCCCCATTTCCAATCATAATGCACGCACCTTGAGCGATGAGTTGTTGTATACCCTCTAAGCTTTTCCAAACCGGTGAAATACTACCAGAGGCTTTATGGTTAAGCCAATTGTTTCTAACTTTATATTTTGCTCAGAGGAGATTTATACAAAGGCAATCTTTACCTGCTAGGAGCTACCATGCGAGTTTAGCTAGCAAAGCTTGATTAAATTCCCAAAACTTTCTGAATCCCAATCCACCCTCTTTGAGAGGCCAACACAACAAAGCCCAAGCAATAGGAGAAGAATAAGACTCCTTATCAGATTTTGGATTCCACCAACAGCACCTCACAATAGCATCCAACTGTTCACAAAGCCCCTTGGGGAATTGGAGGACAGACATGGAGTAGGAGGGTATGGCTTGAGCCACAGATTTGATAAGAGTAGCACGGCCTGCCCAAGACAAATTCTTGCTTTTCCAACTACTAAGCTTGTTCTCAATCCGCTCCTTAATGTCATTAAGGTCCTTTTTCCTGTGGGGGGGTGAGGAATAATGGGATTCCCAAATATTTTGTTAAAGGAGGGAGTTTGCTTAGGCCCCAATGAGCACGAATTTGATTGAGGAAATGAGGACTAACCCCTTTTAAAGGGAAAACCCCGGACTTTTCCACACTGATTATTTGTCCCGACCATTGGCAATATTTCCCCAAGCACTCCTTTAAGGAAGATAACTCAGCCATAGAAGCTTTGCAGAAGAGAATTATGTCATCTGCATAACAAAGTTTAGATATGGGAGGAGCTATTCTTGCGAGATTTACTCCAGTCAACTTGTGCTGGATTATTTCTCTATTAATCAAGCGCATCAGCACTTCACTGCCAAGAATAAAAAGATAAGGGGATAGAGGATCCCCTTATCTTAATCCTCGTTCCGGTTGGAATGCAGAGCAAATTCCACCATTTAAGAGCAAATAGTAATGAACCGTAGATAGGCATTGCTGAATTAGATTTGTAAACTGCTCATTGAAGCCAAATGCCTTCAAGACCCTTTGGATGAATCCCCATTCTATCCTATCATAAGCTTTTTGAAAATCCAACTTCACTCCTAGGAATCCTTTCTTCCTTTTCATGTGTCTAAAGCTGTGAACTATCTCTTGTGCCAGCACAATGTTTTCCGTTATGCATCTACTTGGAACAAATGCAACTTAAGTTGAATCCACCATTTTATCTAGAAGAGGTCTCAGTCTACCGACTAGAATTTTTTATATCGCTTTGTATACCACGTTGCACAAACTGATAGGACAGAATTGATTAAAATTACATGCTCCATTTTTCTTTGGAATTAACACAATGAAGGTGTTGTTGAATTCTTGAAGAAGTTTCCCATGCTTGAAAAAGCCTTGAACTGCCAAAGTAACTTGGTCCCCAACAATTTCCCAATAGTGCTTATAGAAGAGTGCTGGAAGGCCGTCTGGACCAGGAGATTTAAGTGATTGAATCTCAAATATTGCCTTCTTAACTTCTTCTCTAGTAGGGATTCTGCACAACTCAACATTCTCTTCTACTGAGACACAAGCATCAATGAGATTTTCCAAGTTTTTTTGGGATTTGGGGTCTACTTGACTGATATAAGGATTGAAAATCGGCATTAAAATACTCTTGGATGGCCTCTCTGCCCAAAATCCAGGAACTGTCCTCCTATTTGATATCAGAAATGAAGTTTCTTCTCTTTCTTACCAAAGTGGTGAGATGAAAGAACCTTGAATTCCTATCCCCTTCTTTGAGCCAAATCTCCCTAGATTTTTGATGCCATTTGAGACTCTCTTTGGCCAACCAGTCATCTAACTCAAGGCTAAGGGCAACTTCTAATTCCAGATTCTCTTTGGTAGGCTCTACACCTTGGACTTCTTCAATTTTTTTCTCCAACTCTTTGATTCTTTCTCTGACATTACCAAAATGCTCCTTGTTCCATTTTTTCAGCTCATTTTTAGTGTTTATTTGCTTCCTTGCCAGCTTAAAACCTTGTGAACCTCCCACTTGTAATTGCCAAGCTTTGTCCACAACTTCTCTACTTGTTTTATCTTTTGTCCACATAGCTTCGAATCTAAATGGCCGAGTTATCTTTTCATCTTCAAAATTTATGTCCAAAAGGATGGGAGAATGGTTTGAATTAGTTGCACAAAGGTGAGTGACCCCCGCTTTTGGGAATAGCAGTTGCCACTCCTGATTGCACAGGCATTGATCCAATCTTTCTTTTATATTAGCTAGACCCTCTCTTTTGTTAGTCCAGGTGAAGGGTGGGCCTTCAAAACCAAGTCAATTGTTGCAGAATTTGTGATGAAGGTTCTAATGCTGTTGACTAAGCTTTCGGTAGCTGGTTTCCCTCCTCTCTTTTCTCCAGCATTTTTAATGCTATTAAAATCTCCGATCATTGCCCATGGACCAGAGAAGGTACTAACCATGGATCCCATTAATTCCCAGAACATTTTTCTTTTAGCTCTAGAAGGTGGCCCGTAGACAAAAAAGAGCCATGGGGTCCTTGGAGGGTCAGAGTAGATTAGAGCTGCTATAACATATCTGCTTGAATAAACTACCTCTAACTCCATGCCCTGTCTCCACAAAATGGCCAAACCGCCTGAGCGGCCGTTGGCATCCACGCAAAAGGAATCAACAAAATTAAGCTTTACTCTAATTTTCTCTACTCTTAGAGCCTTTATTTTCGTTTCAGATAAAAAGACTAAGTCTGGATTGGAGTTACGGATGAGGCTTCTTAGTGATCTAACTGTCGGGGCTCTACCAACACCCCCGACAGTTCCAAGCTAGTCCTCATTTTTTTTTATAGATCTATTCTTTTATTCTGTTTTCACTTTTGGTGGATTTTTTTTTTTTTAAATAAACAAACCAGAATATTATTTAACTGAATCAAAAGAACAAAAATCTTTAATCACAGCAAAGCAGAAAGTCAAGAGAGAAGACAGTGGAGGCAAATAAAAGAGGACAATAGCAGCAAGAAAGCCGAACACAGGGGAAGTAACTCTTTCATCACAGCAAGCATATAACCTGACCTTTACATGGTACACTTGAACATGGTTACAGATCTCACACACACCATTACACATATATTCGGACCTATACATTTACATCAGTTTTTTTTTTTGGGAAAATATTTTGGATGAGATTTATTGCCAATAAATGATGGTACCATAAAGGCTAAAGCCCAATGAAGAAAGGTCAATTTTCTTTATTTATGCTACCTTCTTCAATATAGAAAGGTAAATAAATAATCTTTGCATATATAATTATATATTGAACGAAAGAGTCCAACTTTGTGCTTCTAAAAAAAAGAAAGAATTCGAGTTCAACTTTGTGGAAGATCCCCGTATTGTGTGTCGGTCATCATATTAGTTAGTAGCAGCCAAGCCAATCAAAACACTATCACTACAGCATGCAAAATATATAATATATGTTGTAGCCTGTGACAAACAACCACGTGCTTCGAGTTTGTTGAGCATTCACATTAGTTTTTCTTCAAAAGATACAGCCTTTAAATTAAGACATATAATAAAAGATAAAAAAGAAAAAGAAAAGTAGGTTTTTTTTTTTTTTTGGGTAGAAAAGAAAAGTAGGTTTTTAATATATATAAAATGCTGACATAAATGCTCATGTCAACCTATGTGTCGTTCTTCTAATCAAAAAGATTATTATAAGCCTTTTCCTTTTAAAAAAGCGACAGGAAAAAAAGTCAGTACCAACTGTAATTCTTTCTCCTTCAAGCGCTTAATCTGTTTCTACAGAGACAAGCAAAGCAGCCCTTCTTTTTTTTCCTTTCTTTCTATTTCTGATCAAACTGTGTCAGAACTAAGAATCGTTTTAAGGTTTCCGCTTTTATATCTGTTACAGCTCGCCTAGCTCCATGACGAGGTCAGTCAGTGCTTTACCTTACGTCTTTAAAGTTTGTGCCTATTTTCAAATTGCTTTTTTCATCACTCTCATTCGTGGTTATGTCAATTCTACTTCAATTTTTCGATTAACTCTGTTTGTAACGGTGTTGGTCCTTACATTTCTGTCCCCAGCTCATGCTGAAAAAGACTCGTCTTTGTTTGAGTTTTTCTTAACGATTTTAACCAGCACATCATCTTTTGTCATTAGTGAATCGTCAGTGATTGCAATTCTTATCCTGACTGATCCATCACTTCTTCTTCCACTTCTCTTGTGACCTCCAACAATATTGGGTTAGAATCCAATGGACCTCAGGCTCCCATCTGGCCAATAATAAGAAAATACAATAGGACAATTAATTTGTTGACAATAATAAGAAAATAATGGTACCATAAATAAAGCCCAATAAAGAAGGCTAATCTTCCTTTTTATATATAAATATATATATATATATATATAAATATATATATATTTTGATGGAATATACCTTTCTTAATAAAGAAATAATCTTTGCATATACTTTAGTATGCAGAGTCTTTTGGCTGAATATTGCAGAAAATCGAGTTTATTTGTAATATGAGTACTGTTCAAAGTTATTTGAGAAATTGAGGAAAGAAGCAAATTTCGGCAACCCTGTTGCCGAAATTCTAACAAAAAAGGATGAGAGAGGAGAGAGAAATGATGTGACAATGGAGTGAGAAAAGAATTGAATTTTTGGTAATGAGATTGAGGTTACTGCCCAATTTTTACTACCCAGATTGATGTCCATGAAGTGCCCAAAGGAGGAAGTCCCCAAAGGAAAAGTGCTCAGGAAAAAATCAATTGTGGCAACCAAGTTGCCGAAATTTAAAAGGAGAGAGAAAAAAAATTGTGGCAACCAAGTTGCCGAACATGAGAGGAAAAAAAAACAAAAAACAAAAATAGTGGTACTTTAGAGGCTGTTTGGATGAGTGATTTCTATAACTCATAACTCAAAAATGGTGGAACCTATAGCTGAGAAGTCCGTTTGGCACCACATAACTCTGTTTCTAGTTTTTTGTTTCCATCACTCAATTCTCTGATTTTTGAGTTATGAGTTATGGAAACTGAAAACACATTTTAGTTATTTTTAGTTTTCATAACTCTGTTTTCAATGACATTTTTGTAATTAAACACACATGGAGGGACCCACTAGTAAGGTTAGCCGCACCTTTTGACCTTTTTTTTTTTTTTTTCATCACCTCTAATTTTCGGTCTTCAGCTCTTTCTTTCTTTTTTTCTTCTTCTTTCACTGGGTTCGGTTTTTTTTTTTTTTTTTTTTTTTTGTGTTTTTTTTTCTGGGTTCGGTGAGTTTGGGTAATGGGGAAAAAAAAAATTGCACCGAGTGACAGATATGGGGCCACAAACAGTGTGAAAAATATTGAGTGGTGGCAAGTGAGTGATGGTGCCAAACGAGTAGGGTATTTTAAAATGATGAGTGATTAGTGATGAGTGATGAGTAATGAGTGACAGAAATTGAGTGACGAAAATTGAGTGATGAAAAAAAAGCATCCAAACAAGGCTTTACTCTTCAACACTCTCACTTTGGTAGACCCCTGCACCGCATTTCTAAAAAAAGCTGGCAAGGTCAACAAAATTCACTATAATAAATTTTTTTTTTGAGAATCATAATAATATATATGTAAATTCCAATATTGCTGCTCTTGTACAGTACTACTCAAGTAAAGGAAAATTGAATGCTAACAACTTTTTATTTTCGGCAACTTCTTGTTATTTTGTATTTATTTATTATTATTTAATTGTGTTGCCACAATTTTTTTTTCTCTCTCATTTTCGAAAACTTAGTTGCCACAATTCTTTTTTTTTTCTTCTCATTTTCGGCAACTTGGTTGCCACAGTTGGTTTTTTCCTTTCAAGCACTTTATCAATCTGGGCAATCGAATTCGAGCAGAAGGAATTTCAGTAACCTCATTACCGAAATTCAATTCTTTTCTCACTCCCCTATTATATCATTCCTCTCTCCTCTCTCATCATTTTTTTGTTAGAATTTCAACAATAGGGTTGTCGAAATTTGCTTCTTTCTTCAATTTCTCAAATAACTTTTAATAGTACTCATATTACAAATAAACTCGATTTTTTGCAATATTCAATCAAAAGACTCTAAGTACCTTTTTTGTTGTTGTTGTTTTTTTTTTTTGGTTTTTTCATAACAAAATCCAAACACTCTCTGCATATTATATTATATGATCCTATATAATAAAGGTTGTAGCCAGGGACCCGGGACCATGTGCTGCTTTGAAAAGTAAATAACAGAAAGTAAAATTATTAAATTATAAAAACAAAAACAAAAATAGAAACAAAAAAAAAAAAAAAACAAATACTCCACCAATCCCCAAACATAATAAAAAGAGTAAAACATTTCTTAATTTGTTCAGACCACTTCAAAAGCTTCACAATCCTAGTTAGCAGCCCCTTCTTCTTCTTCTTCTTCCATTTCTGATAGAATAGATAGTATCGTGTCCGATTCCATTTCAAGCTTCAACTTTATAATCAGTTAGTTTCTTCTCCTTAGCTAGCTCCATGGCGAGGTCGGTTAGTACTACTACAATCCTCAACATCTTTAAGGTTTTTGTGTATTTTCAAGTAGCTCTCTTCATCACTCTCATTCGTGGTTATGTCATTTCTACTTCAAGTTTTCGTTTAACTCTGTTTGTAACTGTGTTGGTCCTCACATTTCTGTCCCCTGCTCATGCTGAAAAAGACTTGTCTTTGTTTGAGTTTTTCGTAACGATCTTAACTAGCACTTCATCTTTTGTCATTAGTGAATCTCCAGTAATTGTGATTCTTATCCTGACTGATTCATCACTTATATCTAACATCAAACCATGGTTGGAAAGATTTCTAGTTAATCCTTCTTCTCTTGGAACCTCCAACAATATTGGGTTAGAATCCAATGGATCACAGGCTCTCATCTTGCCAGAAATCCCCACAGATATGATTGGTGAAATTGGAAATCGAATACATATCAAAGATATTAAAGCGATTTTAACGTTTTGTAACCCCTGTAGTTCTGCTTGTTTCGAAACTACAACCTGGTCTTTGTTTCCATGGCTGATGCTTTCCAACAAACTAGATTCTGATCTGCAACGTTTCTTTAATCTCTGCAACAACAAATATCTCTGGTTAGAACTACCTACAAGTGACCAAAAACGCTGTTGGGGATCTCCACATGGTTTGGTTGTAACCTTGGGTCCTGATTATGAACCCTGCCTTGTGCACGTTAGGAAAGAAGGAGAACAAATTGCTCTTCCACCACTATACCCAATTCGAGCACTGGCTCCCTTAGTTGAGTGGTTTTGCCTTGTACACAAATTCATTGTTTTAAAGGACCCTTCCCATGAGTTGTTGTTCCTTGTCTTTGCAATTTTCGGCCCCGTGAATCGCTTAGCTTTTGCTAGAGTGGCTTTCAATAGAGGAGGAGATGGAGCGGCTTTAAATAGAAGAGGACAAGGTCAGTGGGCTATTGTTACCAATCCAGACAATTTGAAATTCAATGATGTTGAATGTTTAGATAATAAAATATATGCACTTTGTGACAACGGGCTGGGGTGCCTTGATCTTGATGCTCCTCTGGCAGCTGAGGTACGAGTTATTGCGCCCCTACCAAGCGAGGAAGAAATAGGCACGCCCCGAAAACTGTATTTGATGAAGTCACAACAAAATCTTATCGTGGTTTTTCGATACGGATTTCATACTCCTTCGAAGATGAGGCACGAGACTATATCTTTTTTGGTCTACAAGTTCAACTTTAGTGCATTGAATTCGGAGGAGAATTGGGAGGAGACAGACTTGGAAGATTGTACTGCTTTTGTTGGTGACGGAAATTCCTGGTGCATTCCTACAAGCACTATCCCTTGCAGAAGTAATTGCATCTACTTCACAGATGACAATTGGGAGTTGCAAATGTACCCAGGAGTAGCATATGGAGGCCGTGATGTGGGAGTGTTTAATATAGCGCAGAGGCTTATCCAACAACTTCCATTCGGTAAGGACAACCCTCGTTTTTATTCTCGACCAATTTGGGTCACACCTAGCTACTATCCGTTTAGATGAGCTTTTTGTCTGTTAGTTTATTAGTTTGTCTGCTTATGTACAAATTTTCAAGCCTTCTTTTCTTCTAGGTGCCATTGTACTTTGATTTCTCTAATACCATTGGCTTAATTGAAGAGTCCACAACTTTTTATGGTGGCCATATATAATTGGGCATTCTGGTTTGTAAGCAAGACACAATCTTAAACTAATTTTTAGAATGTTAATGGTTGTGATGCTGTGAATGTAAGCTACTATGACTCTATTTATCTTATGTTCTGGATTTGAAAAAAATCTGTAAATGCAGTTTAGATGATAGGTCAGTAAATTGTTCAGAGGGAACCATAAAACTGGGTAAATTAGTACAGGATGCTAATTGCCAACAAGCTGTTGGATTGATTTGCTTTCTTGCTTGAACATGAAACTCTGGACTAAAGCAGATACAATTTGCTCTTCCTTTTAACAAAAACCAGCCCTCCTCCTAACATCTTCTATAATGGCTTGAAAATGCCTTCTTGTAAGTGCCACCATGAATCCTAGTCTTTCTTTGCAGCCATATATGGTAGATTGTAGCAGCCCAAGCAATCTTAAATAGATTCATTTGGAACCTTCTTCCTTTAATCTCCTAGTGAAAGAACACAATTTCAAAACTTGTTGCCATAATGCCCTAGTGAATATGCTTAAAAGCAGATGGTTTCAAGTCTTAATTTGGCTTCTACAGAAAACACACAAGTCTCCCTCTTATCCCCAGTTAGCAATTCTGTAGAGAGCAATATACTATAAATGACTGCTAGGAATATCATCTGGCAACCAAAACATTTTGCACCATTCATCCTTGGGTTTTCTGTTACAAATCTCATTCCATGTTGAACTACAAGTGTACTGACCTGTCTCAGAATGAATCCAATTCATAACACTTCCCTCCCCAGATTTACTTGATATTGTGAATTTTGTTGTTTCAGTTTACTGCAAATCTGTTTATCTTGTGTTCTGGATTTGAATTAATTGACTACTTGAGTTTCTTTTTTGGATACATATAAAGAGATAAATCAGAATATTATTTAACTGAATCAAAAGAACAAAAAATCTTTCCTCCAAGCAGAAATAACAGCAGAAGGAAGACAAGCGAAGGAAAACGCAAAAGCTGTAAATTTTACTGCCCATTTACAACAACAGTGAGCTATTAGAAATTACAACTTATGAAAGACCTTGTTAACTCCTTTGCATCCGCTGCCAGGACTGCAATTCCTCACAATACAGTGTCCCTAATAGCATAGATTGCATCATTGAAAATCCTTGTGTTTCTTTGCAGCCATATTTGGTGGATTGTAGCAGCCCAAGGAATCTTACATAGGTTTATTTGAAACCTCCTTCCCTTGATCTCCTAGTGAAAGAACTCAATTTTGAAACTTGTTGCCATAATCCTAGTGAAAAAATAACTCAAAAACAGATGGTTTCCACTCTTAATTTGGCTTCTGCAGAAAACACACTAGTCTCCCTGATATCCCCCTTCAGCACCTCTGTATCTAGTGGAGAGTCTATCATTAACAGACACCATGCCATTGTACACCTTTCATCCAAGTTGTGCAAATCTTATTCCAAGTTGAACCACAAGTGCACTGATCTGTCTTAGAAGGAATCCAATTCATAACACCATCTTCCCCAAGTTTACCTGATATTGTGAATTTTGTTGTTAAAGTTACTGTGAATGTACTTATCTTGTGTTCTGGATTTGAATTACGAAATATAAGGTTAGATGAAACTGGTAACAAGGTTGCCCCCACAAGTGAGTAAATTAGTGCCCTTGTAATGTTTTGCTGGTCAATATGTAGTATCCTGGATAGTATTCTACAATTGTACCACATTTAAAGAAAAGATAAATGTTGGGTTAAAATGAATTGAACAATTGCAAATTAATTAATTACCCAAGTTAATTAATTAGTCAAATTACATGCAATAGCGTGGTAGCACAAACAAATCACCAAAAAACTAAATGCAGCGGAAAATAAATTTGACACAGGTGATTTGTTTACGAATGGGAAAAACCACCGAGGAAAAATCCCACCAGGTGAATTTAAAATCACCACTCTTAAGAATCCACTATTATCAATCACAAGCGGTTACAAGAATAAGGAATCTTACCAAACCCTATGGCCTATCCCGAAATACCAACCTACAGTTGAACATTTACCCTAATACCCAATTGGACTTGTATTGTAGCAGCAATCTCTCCGTTCAATGCATGAATCCCAGTACGTGACTAACCAATGATGCACGGATCCCAGTACATGACTAACACACCAACTTAAGGAAGAATATTGTTGGCCACAAAGTTTTTCAATTCATCAACATGAAGATCATGAAGCTCCTTGGTCACAAAACCCTTGGCGCAAAGACACAATAACTTCTACAGAGAGAATGATGAACTAAGTCACAATATGCTTGTATTCTATTTGCAACACATTTGCATAGTCTGTGCATATGTTGTGCATAATGCGACGACCTTTAAAATAAGCCTTATATATGTCTAGGGTTGTGAGAAAAGAAACCCTACACAAATATATAAGCATATGCATGTAATCAGATCTGAAAAGTCTGATTTCGTAATTCTCAACAGATACAGCTTGTGTCGAGCTTCAACATTAAATCTCGATAGAAAGGATTCTGTCGAGACTTCTATCGAACTTTAATGAACAACACTTCCTTCACTTGTTTCTTGGTCAGACTTACATGGCTTCAATACTCAATTTGAACACTTGTGTCTTGAAGTACTAAACACATCCTAGATCTACCCAATTACAAGTAAAGTGCGTTTAGTCAAAGGATTAGTCAATTACATAAAAATGTCCCTAACAATAAAGAAAGAGAGTGACTAGTAAATACGTATGCTTCCCTTACATTACGGCCTAAACAGGATAAAGTTTTCATTCTATAGCTTAAAATTAAAACACTAGTTCCTGGGAGTTGTGTTTGACAAAATGAAAAATAAAAGTCTTATTCTCTCACATAATAGGGAGTGCTCTCACATAATAGGTAGTGCAGATCTTAATGAGTTTGTTTTTATAACGACAACAATAAAATCAAAATTAAATATTGTATGGATGTCATGGCCCTTTGTGTAGGGATTTTGTTCTTTTTGAGTGATTTTTCAATTTGGATAAAATACTATTTTGGTCCCTAAATTTTACTAACAGTTTGATTTTTTATCCCTAAACTTTAAGTAATTCATTTTTTTGGTCCTAAACTATTGGAAACAGTGGCGGAGCCAGAATTTTAGTTTAGGAGGGGCAAAATTAAAAGATAGTATTAAAAAAAATTAATACATTAATCGATTATAGTAACAAAATAAATAAACAATTGTAAACAAATTTAATAAAAAATAAATGTTGCATATTGTTAAAAAAATATTAAATGGCATTTCACTGTTTATTTATGGAACAAGTCATTTATGAGATATGAACAAGAAAGACGAATGCCATGAATAATGTAATAGGTAAAAAATAAGGGATATGCTATGTATACAACATTTTCTTAACAGTTTCTCAACCAAAAAAATAAAAAAATAAAAAACATTTTCTTAACAAATTTTAGACGAGAAGTTATTACAGGTTGTTATTAGTAATAAATAAATAAAAAATAAAAAACTAATTTTAGTGGTAAGTTCAAATTAAAACCAATTACATCTTACACATAATTTCTTATAAAAATATTGTAAATATAGCATTTCTTTATATTTTTATCTTTTTTTTTTTTTTACTTTAGCTTTTAAGGAAATCTTTTTTCCTTACTTTTCAGTCTGCTTCTTTAAGGGTGGAGACGTGGAGTGGACCAGCTTTTTCTCCTTTTCATGTCAAAAGGGTGGGTCAAAGTGTCAAGCACCTTAAATAAACAGTGTAATGCCCCCCTACAAAACTAGTAGTTTGGAGAATTTTTTTACAAAGTCAGGGGGGGCAATTGCCCCCCCCTCGCCCCATGTTGGCTCCGCCAGTGATTGGAAATGTTTTGTTTATGTCCTTAATGATTATCAAATGTTTGTTTTTCATCCCTAAACTATTGAAAAAAGTTCTTATTTCATCCCTATTTTTGCTTCTTAACTATTGAAAAAATTCTTTACAAAGTTAAGGATGAAAAAAGAACTTTTTAAAATTTAGGGATGAAAAACAAACTTTTACCAAAGTTTAGGAACCAAAATAGTATTTTACCCTTTCGAATTTTAAGCTGGCAAAGAATAATCCTTGGAGAAAGATCTAAAGATGCTTTGATAGTGTGGACCCAGATTCTCTCTTAATAATTGGGGCTCAACACATTGTATTTTTCACTTTCTAAATGGGAGCTAGTAGAGTAGAGATATAGGGTTAATTTAAGACCACTTACTTTAATACCATTATAAATTATTAATTGTGATGTAGAATAGAATAGGCCTTCCAGGAGCAATAAGAGCGCTGAAAATCACCGTGCAAGATCAAGAGGGATGTCAGTAGACCTCATCAGGGCAATGGTGTCGGAATTGCACGAAATTTGGAGGGCTAAAGGGAAATGGTCTTCTATTCAAGACTTGAAGCCTCGAGGGTCGCCCTAATTTAGACGAATTCCTCCGTTAAGGCCCCGGAAACAGGGATTTTGCCATTTTTAGTAATATTTGTTTTCACTAACTTTTAGTTTAAAAGTTAGAATAAGATCCCGTCTATTTTGGGATGTTTCTTAGAGACATTAGTTTCAATTTTCACAATGATCTCAATTTTGATATTTTTGGTAAATTTACTATTTTCCACCTAATTATGTGATTAGTGCGAATTAGGGTTTTCTGTGTTTTCCTAGCCACCCTAGGTTTTCTTTTACTATTTAAATGCATTGCAGCCTCCAAGGCAATTCAATTCTCATATTAATAAAAATTTAGACTTTGTCTATTGTCTCTCTCTAGTGGATTCAAGAATCTTATCACCTTTTGGATTCAAGGAACCCCTCGTAGATTTGAGATTTTCGTTTTGAAGTTAACATATTTCATTTTGTTTCCATTTAGAAGATGTGTTTGTTTTCTTGTAGCTTCCACAACATCAAACTGATTCAAAAACTTAATTACTTTTTGTAAAAGAGCATTCAGTCCTTGAGATCACTAAAGTTTATTGGAAAAGCTATAAACAAATAAAATTTTTCAATTTGGAAGCAATGAAATTAAATAACCAAAAATGTGTATGGAGACCCTCTGGAAAGGTTGTAGAAAATCCCTTTTATTCGAATTTAAGGATGTTTCTAACAAACTTAGTCCTCCAACTAAAAAACAAGCTGGTAATAAGGGAGTTTGTTGGTGATACTCAGCCAATAATGTTGAGAATGAATCAACCTTCTTTCTGTAGACATGTTCTCAACTTTGACATCAACTATCTCTAAACATATTCCACTTATTATTGACAAGGTGGCTTAGAGCATTAGCATCTGAGGATGTAAAAATATATCTATTTAACCATACCATTCTACAACTCACCCAATATCTCATTTCTTATTTTTCACATCACAACCAACCCTGTTGATTTATTTATTTATTTCTCTCTCTCTTCCTCTTCAACTCTTTCTCTATCTTCCTTTCTCTCTCTCTCTCTTAGTTGGAACAAACCCACTACATCATAGACCCAACAGACATAATAGTCACAGACCTAACCATACCCACACTTAGCAAACCCACCGCCGTAGTACCATCCACCACTGCCAACATCCTCAGTTGCACCAATTCAAAGCCAATATAACGCCAATTCAACCCAATATGTTGCAAACAAAAACCCACTACCACCTCTGGGGAACAAAGAAAATGAATTCAATGCTTATGAGAATATGAATGTATGTAATACGGAACAAAAGTTGAAACTTCTATTCTCTATGTAAGACTGAAGACCGCAGTCAAGTGAGATTCAAAGTACAATTGTGCGAGAATGTTGATTTAGACCAAAACTCTTGGTAGACACTCAGTTGATCGATACCGTATATGGAAATTCTGATTTTTTTTTTTTTTTTATAATCTTCCAAGGACATGTTTGTAGCCACCTCAAGCTCAAACTCTACTTATATTTAAATCCTATTTCAACCCAAATTATAATAGAAGGAAGACAGCCATAGAGAAAAACATGGAGAGAGAGAGAGAGAGATAGAGCTATTCCTTATAGTGTATGCACTTAGGACACACAATAATATCCCATTGACACGATATACGGAATATCACATTTAAAAAACTGTACACACATTGTCAAATATAATTATATAAAAGAAAAAAAGAAAAAAAAAGGAAAGTAAGAAAGAAAGAAAGATTTTCAAAAAAATGGCTACATATAGTATTAAATTATTAATTATTGTATCAAACAATCTCCTGGAGAAGATTATCCTGATCTTACTGAATATTTATGTTGGGAAATTTAGACCCCGGTTGATAGAATTAACAAGTTTTAAACCCAAGTTGTTAATTAGATTAATTATGAATAAACCTTGTTAAAACAAACAAACATCAATATCATGTCACAAAAAAATGCAGCGGAAAAGTAAATAAGACAAGATATGATGACCTAGAAAAACCAATAAAACAAACTAGTTTTACAGTAAAAAACCTGGAGGGAAACCTTCCCTAAAAGCAATTCACTATAGTAAAGAGAAGTTTCAGATCTAGTACAAAACCTTTGTTCCTATACTCTACAATCCCCGTAAATGAACTCACAGTAGAAACCTTCTACCGCTTCAGAACCTCTGAACTCTTCAATATATGAACGCCACCCTTTGATGATGCACGATTCCCAGTATGTGACTAACCAATTGCGCGGATCCTAGTATGCGACTTTAATCACCAACTAGAGAAGGTTGTTGGCTGCAAAATTCTTCACTTCATCAACAATGAAGATCAAAAAACACTTGGTTACAAAACCCTAAGGCGCAAAGACGCAGTAGCTTCTTTCAAAGAGAATAAGGCACCGGTCACCTTTTGCATATGTTCTCCTTGTATTCTCTTATGTGACGGCCTCTAAAATAAGCCTTATATAGGTCTAGGGTTGTGAGAAAAGAAACCCTATACATATATGTTAGCATGGGCCGAAAATCAGATCTGGAAATCTAAATTCCCGTAACCTCGATCGATTAGGAGGTGTCGAGGAGGTGTCGAATTTTAAACTTCGACAGATACAGCTATCGAGAAGCTATCAAGGAGACAGGAGCTTTCTCGGTTGATCCACTAGCTATCGAGAGATGTCGAGATTGTGATAACAATTAACTGAGGAGCTCGATAGATAACCTAGCTGTAGAGAGGTGTCGAGCAGCTGTCGAGCTATCTGTCCACAGGTGTCGAGCTATCTGTCCAGCTTTAATAACAGATTTTCTTCACTTGTTTCTTTGTCCAATCTTTATGGCTTTAATACTAGACTTGAACAACATGTTTCTTGAAGTATTAAATACATCCTAGATCTACCCAATTACAAGTAAAGTGCATTTTGTCAAATGATTAGCCAATTACATAAAATAGTGACATATGTTCCTAACAAGTAAATCACATATGTCCTAACAATCTCCCCCTTTGGCAATCCGTGACAAAACCACAACAAACAAATGAACATATGAGAGAAGTCATAAATCACTCAACTCATATTCACTTGTTAAATACAATAAAATCTATCCTAACACAAACTCTTGAAAAACTTTGCAAGAAGAGAGTTTATGGCAAGTAGACTTTGACAACCAGTATTTCTGAAACACTTTAAACAAAACTTATCAAGGCATCTTTGTATGAAACAGAAATAATAGATTGCATACAAGTTATAAGAAGCATGTGTATAAAGATAAAAAAGAAACAACACATGAAAAGATAGGTGAAGAAGACATACATCATCATATATATCAAAGATAAGCACAATGTATGTAAACATGGTCACAAGACCCAAGGTACAAGAAGAAGGAGGTAAGCACTCCCCCTAACAAGATGAAACACAACTACCCCTTACAAGAGCATGTATTTCTCCCCCTAACATGTAGAATCTTAAAAAGAAACCACATCACAATTTCTCCCCCTTTTTGTCATGATTGACAAAGGGTACAAGAAGTTAGAAAACTTCACCCGAGAGACATAAAGATGATCAAGGGGGTACAAAGAATCCATAAAAATGCATGAATGTAATGAAATAAGATGCTATGGATGACAAAATAAAAGAAAGATGCAAAACATGTGAAAAACAAATCTCTCAACAAGAAAAAAGTTTAGTACATAGATCCCAAAACACACACACACACACTAAACAAATCTAACCAATTTTATATTTCAAAAACAAGTCAAGACAGTTTAGTGAGCATACATTAACACATGTAAAACCTTGTGATGGCCAAATCACATTGTACCTGCACATGTATCAAGAGTAGCAAAGAATATTGCGTATTGTATGTGAAAAACATCGTAAGATTGCATAAGTGTATACATGTTATAACGATTTAAGAAATGAGAAAATCACTTTAACTCACACACAATCATAACTGCTTGATGGGGACTATCACCTTCAAGGTACATCATATAACTCCCACATCTCCTAAAATGCATGCTTGTAATCATATTTAAAGCATTTTTTATCTTTTTGCTTTTTATTTATCTTTGCATATTTTTATTTTAGCAAATCATGCATGGGCATATAAGAGATAGAAAAGAAATACCCAATTATGTTAAGCATTTGACATTCCAATTTTGCTATACCGAAGCACACAAATGTCATTGACACTGCACTTTTGCTATGCCGAAACATACATGTGTCATATTATGATTGGCAGGCAATAGTGGTGAGATGGTTATTTATGCCTTTCTCTTAAGATTTTCTAATCATTTCCGTCAAAAAGAGTGATATGAGTGTTAAGTACAAGAGAAAACTTAATCTTACTCAACACAAACAAAAGCCACAAAGCTCACTTGCTTAGTTGTGCATAGAGATACTCATCTAAGCTACAAGAGATACAAAATTTAGAAAATTTTGTTTCAATGGCCATCCAAGGTACACAAGTACCAATGTACACAAAACACACATTTTAAAAAAAAAAAAAAATTGAAACCAAAACAAAATAAAAACTAAACAACCAAACAAAAACAGACAAGCAACATGAAAGCATGAAAGAAAGATGCATATGCATGAAGGCATGATAGAAAGAATTAAAGCAAAGGACAAACAGAAAAGACAATTAAGTCTTACGCTCCTTTCTCACCCACACAGCACGAGTCTTTGGCCATGAAAAGGCACGTGTTCTAGTATGTTTACTAAAGGACATAGAATAATTAAAATTCTCCTGAAATTGAGTTAAAAAACTCAAGACTTTTAATAACTCTCCAAACAAAGGTATAGGTCCTTGAGAGGAAACCTATGACCGTTTGGACAATTGCTTATGAGGATACAACTTAAAGCAATTAGGATGAATGTGTCCAGAAACACCACAATGGTGACAAACATGAGTAGTTTTCGAACTACTATACTTCCTAGAAGGAGGTCTAACCTTAGAGGTTGACAGAGACCTCAACTTAAAACAGTTTGGCCTAATATGACCAACAATATGACAATGATGACAAATAGGGACAAAAACAGATTTTTCTTTCATCCTAGGAGGAGTTTTAGACATAGGTTTAGAAACTTCAGCATTAACATCAGAAATTTTACCTTTGTCTATCCTAACAATATTAGCCTTCAACTCTTCATTATTCCTTTTAAATGGAGGAATATAAAAATCTTTTTCTTTTGAGTTAAGCTCAACAACAAGTTTGGTACTAGTTAATCTTTCAATTTCAGTTTTAAAATCAACTGGTTGCTCTTCCAAACTCTTAATTTTGTCCACCTGAGATGAAATTTGATTTTTAAAATTCTCATTCAAATTGTTAGCTTCATCCAATTTTGCAATCAAATCATCTCTTTCAAGTTTAACCTTTTTAAAATTAGCTTTTAATTTTGTAGAACATTCAAGAGATTTCATACAAAAATTATAAAGCTTGCAATAGGCATCTTGAATATCATCATTATCATTCAACACAAGATCAGGCAAATCAAAACAAACAAGAGTTTCCATGACAACGAGGGTCAAGGATCACACTCAAGAAATAAATCCAATCAGAGTGTACCCGCTCTGATACCACTTGTTGGGAAATTTAGACCCCGGTTGATAAAATTAACAAGTTTTAAACTCAAGTTGTTAATTAGATTAATTATGAATAAACCTTGTTAAAACAAACAAACATCAATATCATGTCACAAATAAATGCAGCGAAAAAGTAAATAAGACAAGATATGATGACCTAGGAAAACCAGTGAAACAAACTAGTTTCACAGTAAAAAATCTAGGGGGAAACCTTCCTGAAAAGCAATTCACTATAGTAAAGAGAAGTTTCAGATCTAGTATAAAACCTTTGTCCCTAGACTCTACAATCCCCGTAGATGAACTCACAGCAGAAACATTCTACCGCTTCAGAACCTCTGAACTCTTCAATATATGAACGCCACCCTTTGATGATGCAAGATTCACAGTATGTGACTAATCAATTGCGCGGATCCTAGTACGCAACTTCAATCACCAACTAGAGAAGGTTGTTGGCTACAAAGTTCTTCATTTCATCAACAATGAAAATCAAGAAGTATTTGGTTACAAAACCCTAAGGCGCAAAGACGCAGTAGCTTCTTTCAAAGAGAATAAGGCATCAGTCACCTTTTGCATATGTTCTCTTTGTATTCTCTTATGTGACGGCCTTTAAAATAAGCCTTATATAAGTCTAGGGTTGTGAGAAAAGAAACCCTACACATACATTTCAGCATAGGCCAAAAATCAGATCTGAAAATCTAAATTCCCGTAACCTCGATCAATCGGGAGGTGTCGAGCTTTAAACTTCGACAAATACAGCTATCGAAAAGCTATCGAGGAGCTATCGAGGAAACATGAGCTTTCTCGATCGATCCACCAACCATCGAGAGGTGTCGAGATTGCGATAACAATCAACTAAGGAGCTCGATAGATAGCCTAGCTGTCGAGAGGTGTCGAGCTATCTGTCCGCAGGTGTCGAGTTATCTGTCCAGCTTTAATGACAGCTTTTATTCACTTGTTTCTTGGTCCAATCTTCATGGCTTTAATACTAGACTTGAACAACATGTTTCTTGAAGTATTAAACGCATCCTAGATCTACCCAATTACAAGTAAAGTGCGTTTTGTCAAAGGATTAGCCAATTACATAAAATAGTGACATATGTTCCTAACAAGTAAATCACATATGTCCTAACAATTTAAGCTAAATTCTTCAACGGATAAAAGTTGAAAATTCAGCATTGTTGGTGACTCAATGAGCACAAACGTAAGAACCACACAACAAGATTTCAAATTTAAAAAATTCCAATTCATATCCTAACTCCTAAGTAAACTTGCATGTGTTCCTAATAAATATTCGGACCAAGAATCTTATAACTCAACTAGTTACACCTCTTGATATTTCTAAGACATTCAGAGTTCAAATCTTCTCTCTCTCTCATTGTAATTATCAACTTATCAAAAATAAATAAATATTCTGAAAACTATTAATGATGTAAAATGCCCAATATTAATATGACCTACTTCTAGCTTAAGAAATTTAAAGATGAAAGTTATATTTAATGGCTAAATATAGATAGAATAAGAAAATTTGAAGTTACATACCTTTGGGTCTTCCGTTAACCGGAAAGGAAAAGATAAAGAGGACAACAAAGACACAAAAGAATTTAGTAATTTTAGGCATAATTAGCCTCTGTTGTGCTTAATGGAGTTGAAAAAAAAAAGTTATATATAACATAACTTGCTTTATTATTTTTAGATTTTTGTATAAAGAGTTTCAACTTATGACGTCCACTCTTAATGATTACTCTTTATCATCAGACCAAGATATCAATTGGTTGACTTTACCAGTTGAGTTAATTGAAACTCACATATTTTCCAAGATGCGGTTTTTTGGATGCGGTGGATGTACCAAACAGCTCCTATGTTTGGAAAAGTATTTTGGCGGCCAAAGAAATTTTAGAGAGAAGTCATTGTTGGAGGGTTGGAGATAGAGCGGCAATTCGGGTTACCAAAGATAGATGGATCCCAAAGCATCCGACAAATAAAGTGATTCATACTTTTCCAGATGAGGAGTGGGAATGGAGAGTGATAGAACTAATTGATTGGTCTGCCCATACTTGGGATAGCCAACTTATTGGGGAGAAGTTTCACCGTGATGATGCAGCAGCTATACTCCGAATTCCACTAAGTCGGAGACACATCCAGGACTCCATATACTGGATACACAATAAGGAGGGTGAGTATACAGTCAAATCTGGGTACCAAATTGCCAGGCAAATTGTGAAGGAGGAAAATATGCAGGGGGAATGTTCCAACATAAGGCTGGGTGATTCGATGTGGAGTACTCTATGGAAACTTCATATCCCAAACAAACTCAAGATTTTTGGTTGGCGTGTTTGTCATGATTTCTTACCCACCCGTGAAAATTTGGCACGCAAAACCATTATCGAGGATCGGACCTGTGAACTTTGTACAAGAGGAGCTGAATCTGCACTGCATGTGTTGTGGGAGTGTAGTGTGACCCAAGACGTGTGGGAAGGGAGTATTAGGAAGTTGCATAAGGGAACCTGTGAATTGCGTGATATTAGATAGTTGGTGGAGGAGATGATACACAAACTAACATCGGAGGAGCTCAAGCTATTCTTTGTACAAGCATGGTTAATATGGTCGTCCATGGAGGGAAGTTGCAAGAACCATCTCGGCTTGTTCAGAGAGCTACGGACTTCTTGAAGGAATACAGGGAAGCCCAGGTTCAGTTGGAGGTCCCAATAAGTGTCCCGAGAGTCCATGGGTGGCTCCACTTGGAGCCCAGGGGGTTCAAATGAACCCCTAAACTGGCCCAAAAAAAAAAACTATATATATTAGTATTTTTCAATTTTTTTTTTACCCCCTAAAATAAAAATCTGAACACCTTGATCCTAGATTTTTTTTAAGCTCGGCTAAAATAAGTTTGAATATGATCATCTTAACAATATCCTGGCATTTTTAAACACAAAACAAAAAGCCCAATAACAAACCAATTTAATCTAAAACATGGAAGAAAAAAATTAAGGACCCGTTTGGTTAGAGATTTTTAGTTGTGACAACGGCAAACTGGTGTGCCTTGAGCTTGATGCTCCTCTGGCAGCTGAGGTACAAGTTATTGCGCCCCAACCAAGCGAAGAAGAAGTAGGCATGCCCCAAAAACTGTATTTGATGAATTCATCAGAAAATCTTTTCGTGGTTTTTCATTACGGCTTTCTTATTCCTTCGAAGATGAGGCACGAGACTACATACTTTTTGGTCTACAAGTTCAACTTTGGTGCATTGGCTTGGGAGGAAGTGACAGACTTGGAAGATCTTGCTGTTTTTGTTGGTGATGGCAATTCCTGGTGCATTCATACAAGCGCTATCCTTTGCAGAAGTAATTGCATCTACTTCACAGATGACAATTGGGAGAGGCAAAGGTACCCAGGAGTGGCATATGGAGGCCGTGATGTTGGAGTTTTTAGCATGGCACAGAGGGTAATCCAACGCCTTCCATTCGGTAAGGACAACCCTCGTTTTTATTCTCGACCAATTTGGGTTACACCTACCATGCGTTTAGATGAGCTTTAAGTCCGTTAGTTTATTAGTTTATCTACTTATGTACAACTTTTCAAGCCTTCTTTTCTTCAAGGTGCCATTGTACTTTGATTTCTCTAATACCATTGGCTTAATTGAAGAGTCCCTGACTTCTATGGTGGCCAAATACAATTGGGCATTCTGATTTGTAAGCAAGACAGTCTTAAACTAATTTCTAGAATGTTAATGGTTGTGATGCTGTGAATTTAAGCAACTGTGACTATTTATCTTATGTTTTGTATTTGAAATAAAATCTGAAAATGCAGTTTAGATGATATTGATCAGTAAATTATTCAAAGAGAACCGTAAAGAGTAGCAAATTAGTGTAGCTTGCTAATTGCCAACAAGCTGTTGGATTGATTTGCTTTCTTGCTTGAACATGAAACTCTTGACTAAAGCAGATGTAACTTGCTCTTCTTTTTAACAAAAACCAACCATCCTTCTAACATCTTCTCTAATGGCTAGAAAATGCCTTCTATCTTGATAGTGCCACCACGAATCCTTGTCATTCCTTGCAGTCATATATGGTAGATTGTAGCAGCCCAAGCAATCTTACATAGATTCATATGGAATCTTCTTCCCTTAATCTCCTAGTGGAAGAACACAATTTGAAAACTTGTTGCCATTATGTCCTACTGAAAACACTTAAAAGCATATGGTTTCTACTCTTAATTTGGCTTCAGCAGAAAACACACGTATCCCTCTTATCCCTAGTTAGCAACTCTGTATAGAGTGGATAGTCTATCATTAACAGGCAACATGCTAAAAAATGAATGCTAGGAATATCATCAGGCAACCAAACCATTTTGTTACCAAAACTGACAACTTTTTTTGTTTTTGTTTCGTATATAATATATAAAGAGAAAGATAGAATTAAAAGACCAGTTTCTGATTTGAATTAACTAACTACTTGGGTTTCTTTTTTGGATACATTTAAATAGATAAATCAGAATATTATTTAACTGAATCAGAAGAACAAAAAATCTTTCCTCCAAGCAAAAATAACAGCAGAAGGAAGACAAGCTAATAAAAAAAAAGCTGTAAATTTTACAGCCCATTTACAACGACAGTGAGCTATTAGAAATTACAACTTACAAAAGACCTTGCTAACTCCTTTGCATCCGCCTCCAGGACTGCAATTTCTCAATGCAAAATTTTTAAATCTCCCTTCACTTGAATGCTTTGAAGTTTCTCTTTCTTAGCTATTTGCCTATTTCCTCAACCACCGTGACTACTTGTTTTTAGTCCATAATACAGGGACGGGCCCAGGTGGGGGCCGGGCCCCCCTGGGTCCAAATTATATATATATATAGTTATAATATATTTTATTTATGCAATTGAACCCCTTCCAAAACCTTAGGCATTTTTTCTCTTCAACAGGCCAAACTGGCCTCATCCAATTAGCAACTATTCAACTTAAAACCTTAACAAAAACAATAAAAACATTCATAATAGTGATTGTATTTTAGCAAAAAAAAACTATTTTACTACTAAAGAACCAAAAAATTATATATTATTGGAGGAGATAAAGCTAAATTTTTTACAACTAAAGTAAATTGGTATAAATACCAGTTGACTGTAGCAAGTTGTTAAAAATAAAATACAATATTTTATTAAAATTATATCTCTTTTTTCAATTAAAAAACTTAAATTCTCTTACTTCATATATTATTTTAATGAGTTGTTTACATTATTTTAAATAAAGTGATAAAAAAATAAACATTTGATATTGAATGTATTGTAAAGTGATGTGATAAAAACTAAAATTTTTAGTACCACCACTGTGAATGCTCTAATTTTTTTTTTTTTTTTATAAATCCTAACCAGCCTAGTATTAAAAAAAAAACATTATTTTGTTTTTGTTTTTGTCTTTGTTGGTAAATGATTGCATCTTAATGTATTTAGAAACAACGAATTTGAGTATTTATAATTTTTTAATACTATATGGATACATATTTGGAGTTTTTTTTATTTATACTCCGGCCTCCGCTAGCTTAAAATCCTAGATCCGTCCCTGGTCCATATAATAAATAAATAAATTAGTGAACCATGTTAATTGCCTATAAGCTTTTGGATGGAGCCTGCTGTAGCTTATCATGCATTCCATTTATAGTGATGGTACCAGACCACAGGTTTGATCCCCCCAGGTTGTGTGAAAAAAAAAAAAAAAAACTGTGTACAAAAAGAGAAAAGAAGAAGAAGAAGAGTACATTCCACGCAACAATATATTTAAAATCTTAAATTATATCTATACGGAAATGCTAGAGTTACTATGGATATTTTTAGTTTTACAAAAAAATTGTAGACAAAAAAAAAAGAGTACTTTTAGCTTTGTAAATAAAGAAATTATAAGATAAAAAGAAACATTTAGATTAGATAATATACACTAATGCGTAAATTTTCAAGTGGGTCATCCATACATAAAGTACACATAAACCGGAGGATATATATTTCACACTAAATATTTAGTGTGAAATATAGCTTATAAGGGAAACTTAACTATGAAGGTAATTGGAAATTGGCACCCAATGACATGCATCAACTTTCCACCCAATAGGACATTGCTTAGGGGTAGAGTAAGTAGAAGAACAGTTTTTAATGTTTAAACAACATTACACGTATTTTCACACACTTTTTTACCTACACATATTTTCAAAAAATATAAACAACGCTACTAAAACAACATTATCCAACGGGCCTTAGTTTCTTAATTCTTAGGGACTAAACAGACTTTTTTGGCTTACTCTGTTTCTTCAATATCTTTTTAATTCTTGAGGTTCAGTTGTCAAAATTACTATAACACGTTCAATTCCATCACAAGGGCTGCCAGTGCTTTAACATCATAAGTTTATTTTGCTCTCGGAGTATGTTTGAGAATTGCTTATTCTTGGTAACTTTTTGCATAGTGTTTACAAATTGTCATCAGCCTTGGCCATTCATTGGTTGTGTGAGGGATTTCACAATTTGTTCCAATACTAATGGACTTGGTCTGCAATCAAATGCTATAAAATATATGTGCCCCCTCATCCTTCACCAATTGGTGGTTGGATGGATTGGTAAGGTACACGATCCGACAAGTGGTATTAAAGCCAAGGTCATAGGTTCAAGTCGTTGGAGCCGCATTGTGAGGGATTTCACAATTTGCTCCAATACCAATGGGCTTGGTCTACGATCGAATGCTATAAAAGATATGTGCCCCCTCATCCTTCACCAATTGGTGGTTGGATGGATTGGTAAGGCACACGGTCCGACAGGCTGCATTGTTGGTTATTAAATATATATAATAAAAAAAAGTCATAAATCCATTGTAAATTTTCAAGACATATAAAAGATGTCACCATCCTTTAATTTCTTAAGAACAAGTATAAAATTCGCTAATCATTTCTTTATCATGCAATAAAAGTAATCACAATCAAACTAAATGGACATTAACTTTTTTGGTAAAACACTAATCATCGAGCCTCATATGTCGTGATGTCTCTCTGCCAGCCTTGATTCCTTAACCTTTATTGTAAGTGCTCCAAGCTTCAATTTGACACAAGTATTCATACATATCCTCGTTAAGGGATTCTGAGGAATTTCAAACTCTGCACTACTCTCTTCTTGAGTTTTGCAATTTTCTCCTTGATCAAACTCTCTGCTTCGTCTACAATATTCACACAATTGAACAACGATAAACAAAAAGAGTGCGAATTTGTAAGAGTAATGTAAATTGTGGCTAAATTAGAACTTTTCTTCCTTGGAATTGTGTTCACATAGCTTCTCAAGAATTCTATATCTTGATGGATATGTGCTAATTATTATTACTCAATATTATCATGGCTAAATCCTTTTGAGCAAGCTTTCAATATTTTTATGGTAAAGATAACGATAACAAAATTCAAATTAAAGTTATGTTAAAAGTGAAGTAAAAGTTTCAAAATCTATTAGTTGATTTTAATCATCCAAATTTAAATTCACATGTCCAGATCCTGCTATAATGCACCAAATAGTTAAATTGAAGTCTTTAAGATTGTAGTTAATCTATTGGTTGTTTGTTTTTACCAATATTGACTCCCCAATTTTAGTTCCTTAACTTGTAGGGTAACTTACTTGAATAAAGGCAGTAGCAGACATTGGCTATGCATTCTCCAGTAATTGCATGCTCCAAATTGACACAAGTAAATAGACACCGCATAACTTGAACTCTATAACTGCTCTGGCATTCCTGCCCTTGTAATGTTTTGCTGGTCAATATGTAGTATCCTGGATAGTATTCTACAATTGTACCACATTTAAAGAAAAGATAAATGTTGGGTTAAAATGAATTGAACAATTGCAAATTAATTAATTACCCAAGTTAATTAATTAGTCAAATTACATGCAATAGCGTGGTAGCACAAACAAATCACCAAAAAACTAAATGCAGCGGAAAATAAATTTGACACAGGTGATTTGTTTACGAATGGGAAAAACCACCGAGGAAAAATCCCACCAGGTGAATTTAAAATCACCACTCTTAAGAATCCACTATTATCAATCACAAGCGGTTACAAGAATAAGGAATCTTACCAAACCCTATGGCCTATCCCGAAATACCAACCTACAGTTGAACATTTACCCTAATACCCAATTGGACTTGTATTGTAGCAGCAATCTCTCCGTTCAATGCATGAATCCCAGTACGTGACTAACCAATGATGCACGGATCCCAGTACATGACTAACACACCAACTTAAGGAAGAATATTGTTGGCCACAAAGTTTTTCAATTCATCAACATGAAGATCATGAAGCTCCTTGGTCACAAAACCCTTGGCGCAAAGACACAATAACTTCTACAGAGAGAATGATGAACTAAGTCACAATATGCTTGTATTCTATTTGCAACACATTTGCATAGTCTGTGCATATGTTGTGCATAATGCGACGACCTTTAAAATAAGCCTTATATATGTCTAGGGTTGTGAGAAAAGAAACCCTACACAAATATATAAGCATATGCATGTAATCAGATCTGAAAAGTCTGATTTCGTAATTCTCAACAGATACAGCTTGTGTCGAGCTTCAACATTAAATCTCGATAGAAAGGATTCTGTCGAGACTTCTATCGAACTTTAATGAACAACACTTCCTTCACTTGTTTCTTGGTCAGACTTACATGGCTTCAATACTCAATTTGAACACTTGTGTCTTGAAGTACTAAACACATCCTAGATCTACCCAATTACAAGTAAAGTGCGTTTAGTCAAAGGATTAGTCAATTACATAAAAATGTCCCTAACAATAAAGAAAGAGAGTGACTAGTAAATACGTATGCTTCCCTTACATTACGGCCTAAACAGGATAAAGTTTTCATTCTATAGCTTAAAATTAAAACACTAGTTCCTGGGAGTTGTGTTTGACAAAATGAAAAATAAAAGTCTTATTCTCTCACATAATAGGGAGTGCTCTCACATAATAGGTAGTGCAGATCTTAATGAGTTTGTTTTTATAACGACAACAATAAAATCAAAATTAAATATTGTATGGATGTCATGGCCCTTTGTGTAGGGATTTTGTTCTTTTTGAGTGATTTTTCAATTTGGATAAAATACTATTTTGGTCCCTAAATTTTACTAACAGTTTGATTTTTTATCCCTAAACTTTAAGTAATTCATTTTTTTGGTCCTAAACTATTGGAAACAGTGGCGGAGCCAGAATTTTAGTTTAGGAGGGGCAAAATTAAAAGATAGTATTAAAAAAAATTAATACATTAATCGATTATAGTAACAAAATAAATAAACAATTGTAAACAAATTTAATAAAAAATAAATGTTGCATATTGTTAAAAAAATATTAAATGGCATTTCACTGTTTATTTATGGAACAAGTCATTTATGAGATATGAACAAGAAAGACGAATGCCATGAATAATGTAATAGGTAAAAAATAAGGGATATGCTATGTATACAACATTTTCTTAACAGTTTCTCAACCAAAAAAATAAAAAAATAAAAAACATTTTCTTAACAAATTTTAGACGAGAAGTTATTACAGGTTGTTATTAGTAATAAATAAATAAAAAATAAAAAACTAATTTTAGTGGTAAGTTCAAATTAAAACCAATTACATCTTACACATAATTTCTTATAAAAATATTGTAAATATAGCATTTCTTTATATTTTTATCTTTTTTTTTTTTTTACTTTAGCTTTTAAGGAAATCTTTTTTCCTTACTTTTCAGTCTGCTTCTTTAAGGGTGGAGACGTGGAGTGGACCAGCTTTTTCTCCTTTTCATGTCAAAAGGGTGGGTCAAAGTGTCAAGCACCTTAAATAAACAGTGTAATGCCCCCCTACAAAACTAGTAGTTTGGAGAATTTTTTTACAAAGTCAGGGGGGGCAATTGCCCCCCCCTCGCCCCATGTTGGCTCCGCCAGTGATTGGAAATGTTTTGTTTATGTCCTTAATGATTATCAAATGTTTGTTTTTCATCCCTAAACTATTGAAAAAAGTTCTTATTTCATCCCTATTTTTGCTTCTTAACTATTGAAAAAATTCTTTACAAAGTTAAGGATGAAAAAAGAACTTTTTAAAATTTAGGGATGAAAAACAAACTTTTACCAAAGTTTAGGAACCAAAATAGTATTTTACCCTTTCGAATTTTAAGCTGGCAAAGAATAATCCTTGGAGAAAGATCTAAAGATGCTTTGATAGTGTGGACCCAGATTCTCTCTTAATAATTGGGGCTCAACACATTGTATTTTTCACTTTCTAAATGGGAGCTAGTAGAGTAGAGATATAGGGTTAATTTAAGACCACTTACTTTAATACCATTATAAATTATTAATTGTGATGTAGAATAGAATAGGCCTTCCAGGAGCAATAAGAGCGCTGAAAATCACCGTGCAAGATCAAGAGGGATGTCAGTAGACCTCATCAGGGCAATGGTGTCGGAATTGCACGAAATTTGGAGGGCTAAAGGGAAATGGTCTTCTATTCAAGACTTGAAGCCTCGAGGGTCGCCCTAATTTAGACGAATTCCTCCGTTAAGGCCCCGGAAACAGGGATTTTGCCATTTTTAGTAATATTTGTTTTCACTAACTTTTAGTTTAAAAGTTAGAATAAGATCCCGTCTATTTTGGGATGTTTCTTAGAGACATTAGTTTCAATTTTCACAATGATCTCAATTTTGATATTTTTGGTAAATTTACTATTTTCCACCTAATTATGTGATTAGTGCGAATTAGGGTTTTCTGTGTTTTCCTAGCCACCCTAGGTTTTCTTTTACTATTTAAATGCATTGCAGCCTCCAAGGCAATTCAATTCTCATATTAATAAAAATTTAGACTTTGTCTATTGTCTCTCTCTAGTGGATTCAAGAATCTTATCACCTTTTGGATTCAAGGAACCCCTCGTAGATTTGAGATTTTCGTTTTGAAGTTAACATATTTCATTTTGTTTCCATTTAGAAGATGTGTTTGTTTTCTTGTAGCTTCCACAACATCAAACTGATTCAAAAACTTAATTACTTTTTGTAAAAGAGCATTCAGTCCTTGAGATCACTAAAGTTTATTGGAAAAGCTATAAACAAATAAAATTTTTCAATTTGGAAGCAATGAAATTAAATAACCAAAAATGTGTATGGAGACCCTCTGGAAAGGTTGTAGAAAATCCCTTTTATTCGAATTTAAGGATGTTTCTAACAAACTTAGTCCTCCAACTAAAAAACAAGCTGGTAATAAGGGAGTTTGTTGGTGATACTCAGCCAATAATGTTGAGAATGAATCAACCTTCTTTCTGTAGACATGTTCTCAACTTTGACATCAACTATCTCTAAACATATTCCACTTATTATTGACAAGGTGGCTTAGAGCATTAGCATCTGAGGATGTAAAAATATATCTATTTAACCATACCATTCTACAACTCACCCAATATCTCATTTCTTATTTTTCACATCACAACCAACCCTGTTGATTTATTTATTTATTTCTCTCTCTCTTCCTCTTCAACTCTTTCTCTATCTTCCTTTCTCTCTCTCTCTCTTAGTTGGAACAAACCCACTACATCATAGACCCAACAGACATAATAGTCACAGACCTAACCATACCCACACTTAGCAAACCCACCGCCGTAGTACCATCCACCACTGCCAACATCCTCAGTTGCACCAATTCAAAGCCAATATAACGCCAATTCAACCCAATATGTTGCAAACAAAAACCCACTACCACCTCTGGGGAACAAAGAAAATGAATTCAATGCTTATGAGAATATGAATGTATGTAATACGGAACAAAAGTTGAAACTTCTATTCTCTATGTAAGACTGAAGACCGCAGTCAAGTGAGATTCAAAGTACAATTGTGCGAGAATGTTGATTTAGACCAAAACTCTTGGTAGACACTCAGTTGATCGATACCGTATATGGAAATTCTGATTTTTTTTTTTTTTTTATAATCTTCCAAGGACATGTTTGTAGCCACCTCAAGCTCAAACTCTACTTATATTTAAATCCTATTTCAACCCAAATTATAATAGAAGGAAGACAGCCATAGAGAAAAACATGGAGAGAGAGAGAGAGAGATAGAGCTATTCCTTATAGTGTATGCACTTAGGACACACAATAATATCCCATTGACACGATATACGGAATATCACATTTAAAAAACTGTACACACATTGTCAAATATAATTATATAAAAGAAAAAAAGAAAAAAAAAGGAAAGTAAGAAAGAAAGAAAGATTTTCAAAAAAATGGCTACATATAGTATTAAATTATTAATTATTGTATCAAACAATCTCCTGGAGAAGATTATCCTGATCTTACTGAATATTTATGTTGGGAAATTTAGACCCCGGTTGATAGAATTAACAAGTTTTAAACCCAAGTTGTTAATTAGATTAATTATGAATAAACCTTGTTAAAACAAACAAACATCAATATCATGTCACAAAAAAATGCAGCGGAAAAGTAAATAAGACAAGATATGATGACCTAGAAAAACCAATAAAACAAACTAGTTTTACAGTAAAAAACCTGGAGGGAAACCTTCCCTAAAAGCAATTCACTATAGTAAAGAGAAGTTTCAGATCTAGTACAAAACCTTTGTTCCTATACTCTACAATCCCCGTAAATGAACTCACAGTAGAAACCTTCTACCGCTTCAGAACCTCTGAACTCTTCAATATATGAACGCCACCCTTTGATGATGCACGATTCCCAGTATGTGACTAACCAATTGCGCGGATCCTAGTATGCGACTTTAATCACCAACTAGAGAAGGTTGTTGGCTGCAAAATTCTTCACTTCATCAACAATGAAGATCAAAAAACACTTGGTTACAAAACCCTAAGGCGCAAAGACGCAGTAGCTTCTTTCAAAGAGAATAAGGCACCGGTCACCTTTTGCATATGTTCTCCTTGTATTCTCTTATGTGACGGCCTCTAAAATAAGCCTTATATAGGTCTAGGGTTGTGAGAAAAGAAACCCTATACATATATGTTAGCATGGGCCGAAAATCAGATCTGGAAATCTAAATTCCCGTAACCTCGATCGATTAGGAGGTGTCGAGGAGGTGTCGAATTTTAAACTTCGACAGATACAGCTATCGAGAAGCTATCAAGGAGACAGGAGCTTTCTCGGTTGATCCACTAGCTATCGAGAGATGTCGAGATTGTGATAACAATTAACTGAGGAGCTCGATAGATAACCTAGCTGTAGAGAGGTGTCGAGCAGCTGTCGAGCTATCTGTCCACAGGTGTCGAGCTATCTGTCCAGCTTTAATAACAGATTTTCTTCACTTGTTTCTTTGTCCAATCTTTATGGCTTTAATACTAGACTTGAACAACATGTTTCTTGAAGTATTAAATACATCCTAGATCTACCCAATTACAAGTAAAGTGCATTTTGTCAAATGATTAGCCAATTACATAAAATAGTGACATATGTTCCTAACAAGTAAATCACATATGTCCTAACAATCTCCCCCTTTGGCAATCCGTGACAAAACCACAACAAACAAATGAACATATGAGAGAAGTCATAAATCACTCAACTCATATTCACTTGTTAAATACAATAAAATCTATCCTAACACAAACTCTTGAAAAACTTTGCAAGAAGAGAGTTTATGGCAAGTAGACTTTGACAACCAGTATTTCTGAAACACTTTAAACAAAACTTATCAAGGCATCTTTGTATGAAACAGAAATAATAGATTGCATACAAGTTATAAGAAGCATGTGTATAAAGATAAAAAAGAAACAACACATGAAAAGATAGGTGAAGAAGACATACATCATCATATATATCAAAGATAAGCACAATGTATGTAAACATGGTCACAAGACCCAAGGTACAAGAAGAAGGAGGTAAGCACTCCCCCTAACAAGATGAAACACAACTACCCCTTACAAGAGCATGTATTTCTCCCCCTAACATGTAGAATCTTAAAAAGAAACCACATCACAATTTCTCCCCCTTTTTGTCATGATTGACAAAGGGTACAAGAAGTTAGAAAACTTCACCCGAGAGACATAAAGATGATCAAGGGGGTACAAAGAATCCATAAAAATGCATGAATGTAATGAAATAAGATGCTATGGATGACAAAATAAAAGAAAGATGCAAAACATGTGAAAAACAAATCTCTCAACAAGAAAAAAGTTTAGTACATAGATCCCAAAACACACACACACACACTAAACAAATCTAACCAATTTTATATTTCAAAAACAAGTCAAGACAGTTTAGTGAGCATACATTAACACATGTAAAACCTTGTGATGGCCAAATCACATTGTACCTGCACATGTATCAAGAGTAGCAAAGAATATTGCGTATTGTATGTGAAAAACATCGTAAGATTGCATAAGTGTATACATGTTATAACGATTTAAGAAATGAGAAAATCACTTTAACTCACACACAATCATAACTGCTTGATGGGGACTATCACCTTCAAGGTACATCATATAACTCCCACATCTCCTAAAATGCATGCTTGTAATCATATTTAAAGCATTTTTTATCTTTTTGCTTTTTATTTATCTTTGCATATTTTTATTTTAGCAAATCATGCATGGGCATATAAGAGATAGAAAAGAAATACCCAATTATGTTAAGCATTTGACATTCCAATTTTGCTATACCGAAGCACACAAATGTCATTGACACTGCACTTTTGCTATGCCGAAACATACATGTGTCATATTATGATTGGCAGGCAATAGTGGTGAGATGGTTATTTATGCCTTTCTCTTAAGATTTTCTAATCATTTCCGTCAAAAAGAGTGATATGAGTGTTAAGTACAAGAGAAAACTTAATCTTACTCAACACAAACAAAAGCCACAAAGCTCACTTGCTTAGTTGTGCATAGAGATACTCATCTAAGCTACAAGAGATACAAAATTTAGAAAATTTTGTTTCAATGGCCATCCAAGGTACACAAGTACCAATGTACACAAAACACACATTTTAAAAAAAAAAAAAAATTGAAACCAAAACAAAATAAAAACTAAACAACCAAACAAAAACAGACAAGCAACATGAAAGCATGAAAGAAAGATGCATATGCATGAAGGCATGATAGAAAGAATTAAAGCAAAGGACAAACAGAAAAGACAATTAAGTCTTACGCTCCTTTCTCACCCACACAGCACGAGTCTTTGGCCATGAAAAGGCACGTGTTCTAGTATGTTTACTAAAGGACATAGAATAATTAAAATTCTCCTGAAATTGAGTTAAAAAACTCAAGACTTTTAATAACTCTCCAAACAAAGGTATAGGTCCTTGAGAGGAAACCTATGACCGTTTGGACAATTGCTTATGAGGATACAACTTAAAGCAATTAGGATGAATGTGTCCAGAAACACCACAATGGTGACAAACATGAGTAGTTTTCGAACTACTATACTTCCTAGAAGGAGGTCTAACCTTAGAGGTTGACAGAGACCTCAACTTAAAACAGTTTGGCCTAATATGACCAACAATATGACAATGATGACAAATAGGGACAAAAACAGATTTTTCTTTCATCCTAGGAGGAGTTTTAGACATAGGTTTAGAAACTTCAGCATTAACATCAGAAATTTTACCTTTGTCTATCCTAACAATATTAGCCTTCAACTCTTCATTATTCCTTTTAAATGGAGGAATATAAAAATCTTTTTCTTTTGAGTTAAGCTCAACAACAAGTTTGGTACTAGTTAATCTTTCAATTTCAGTTTTAAAATCAACTGGTTGCTCTTCCAAACTCTTAATTTTGTCCACCTGAGATGAAATTTGATTTTTAAAATTCTCATTCAAATTGTTAGCTTCATCCAATTTTGCAATCAAATCATCTCTTTCAAGTTTAACCTTTTTAAAATTAGCTTTTAATTTTGTAGAACATTCAAGAGATTTCATACAAAAATTATAAAGCTTGCAATAGGCATCTTGAATATCATCATTATCATTCAACACAAGATCAGGCAAATCAAAACAAACAAGAGTTTCCATGACAACGAGGGTCAAGGATCACACTCAAGAAATAAATCCAATCAGAGTGTACCCGCTCTGATACCACTTGTTGGGAAATTTAGACCCCGGTTGATAAAATTAACAAGTTTTAAACTCAAGTTGTTAATTAGATTAATTATGAATAAACCTTGTTAAAACAAACAAACATCAATATCATGTCACAAATAAATGCAGCGAAAAAGTAAATAAGACAAGATATGATGACCTAGGAAAACCAGTGAAACAAACTAGTTTCACAGTAAAAAATCTAGGGGGAAACCTTCCTGAAAAGCAATTCACTATAGTAAAGAGAAGTTTCAGATCTAGTATAAAACCTTTGTCCCTAGACTCTACAATCCCCGTAGATGAACTCACAGCAGAAACATTCTACCGCTTCAGAACCTCTGAACTCTTCAATATATGAACGCCACCCTTTGATGATGCAAGATTCACAGTATGTGACTAATCAATTGCGCGGATCCTAGTACGCAACTTCAATCACCAACTAGAGAAGGTTGTTGGCTACAAAGTTCTTCATTTCATCAACAATGAAAATCAAGAAGTATTTGGTTACAAAACCCTAAGGCGCAAAGACGCAGTAGCTTCTTTCAAAGAGAATAAGGCATCAGTCACCTTTTGCATATGTTCTCTTTGTATTCTCTTATGTGACGGCCTTTAAAATAAGCCTTATATAAGTCTAGGGTTGTGAGAAAAGAAACCCTACACATACATTTCAGCATAGGCCAAAAATCAGATCTGAAAATCTAAATTCCCGTAACCTCGATCAATCGGGAGGTGTCGAGCTTTAAACTTCGACAAATACAGCTATCGAAAAGCTATCGAGGAGCTATCGAGGAAACATGAGCTTTCTCGATCGATCCACCAACCATCGAGAGGTGTCGAGATTGCGATAACAATCAACTAAGGAGCTCGATAGATAGCCTAGCTGTCGAGAGGTGTCGAGCTATCTGTCCGCAGGTGTCGAGTTATCTGTCCAGCTTTAATGACAGCTTTTATTCACTTGTTTCTTGGTCCAATCTTCATGGCTTTAATACTAGACTTGAACAACATGTTTCTTGAAGTATTAAACGCATCCTAGATCTACCCAATTACAAGTAAAGTGCGTTTTGTCAAAGGATTAGCCAATTACATAAAATAGTGACATATGTTCCTAACAAGTAAATCACATATGTCCTAACAATTTAAGCTAAATTCTTCAACGGATAAAAGTTGAAAATTCAGCATTGTTGGTGACTCAATGAGCACAAACGTAAGAACCACACAACAAGATTTCAAATTTAAAAAATTCCAATTCATATCCTAACTCCTAAGTAAACTTGCATGTGTTCCTAATAAATATTCGGACCAAGAATCTTATAACTCAACTAGTTACACCTCTTGATATTTCTAAGACATTCAGAGTTCAAATCTTCTCTCTCTCTCATTGTAATTATCAACTTATCAAAAATAAATAAATATTCTGAAAACTATTAATGATGTAAAATGCCCAATATTAATATGACCTACTTCTAGCTTAAGAAATTTAAAGATGAAAGTTATATTTAATGGCTAAATATAGATAGAATAAGAAAATTTGAAGTTACATACCTTTGGGTCTTCCGTTAACCGGAAAGGAAAAGATAAAGAGGACAACAAAGACACAAAAGAATTTAGTAATTTTAGGCATAATTAGCCTCTGTTGTGCTTAATGGAGTTGAAAAAAAAAAGTTATATATAACATAACTTGCTTTATTATTTTTAGATTTTTGTATAAAGAGTTTCAACTTATGACGTCCACTCTTAATGATTACTCTTTATCATCAGACCAAGATATCAATTGGTTGACTTTACCAGTTGAGTTAATTGAAACTCACATATTTTCCAAGATGCGGTTTTTTGGATGCGGTGGATGTACCAAACAGCTCCTATGTTTGGAAAAGTATTTTGGCGGCCAAAGAAATTTTAGAGAGAAGTCATTGTTGGAGGGTTGGAGATAGAGCGGCAATTCGGGTTACCAAAGATAGATGGATCCCAAAGCATCCGACAAATAAAGTGATTCATACTTTTCCAGATGAGGAGTGGGAATGGAGAGTGATAGAACTAATTGATTGGTCTGCCCATACTTGGGATAGCCAACTTATTGGGGAGAAGTTTCACCGTGATGATGCAGCAGCTATACTCCGAATTCCACTAAGTCGGAGACACATCCAGGACTCCATATACTGGATACACAATAAGGAGGGTGAGTATACAGTCAAATCTGGGTACCAAATTGCCAGGCAAATTGTGAAGGAGGAAAATATGCAGGGGGAATGTTCCAACATAAGGCTGGGTGATTCGATGTGGAGTACTCTATGGAAACTTCATATCCCAAACAAACTCAAGATTTTTGGTTGGCGTGTTTGTCATGATTTCTTACCCACCCGTGAAAATTTGGCACGCAAAACCATTATCGAGGATCGGACCTGTGAACTTTGTACAAGAGGAGCTGAATCTGCACTGCATGTGTTGTGGGAGTGTAGTGTGACCCAAGACGTGTGGGAAGGGAGTATTAGGAAGTTGCATAAGGGAACCTGTGAATTGCGTGATATTAGATAGTTGGTGGAGGAGATGATACACAAACTAACATCGGAGGAGCTCAAGCTATTCTTTGTACAAGCATGGTTAATATGGTCGTCCATGGAGGGAAGTTGCAAGAACCATCTCGGCTTGTTCAGAGAGCTACGGACTTCTTGAAGGAATACAGGGAAGCCCAGGTTCAGTTGGAGGTCCCAATAAGTGTCCCGAGAGTCCATGGGTGGCTCCACTTGGAGCCCAGGGGGTTCAAATGAACCCCTAAACTGGCCCAAAAAAAAAAACTATATATATTAGTATTTTTCAATTTTTTTTTTACCCCCTAAAATAAAAATCTGAACACCTTGATCCTAGATTTTTTTTAAGCTCGGCTAAAATAAGTTTGAATATGATCATCTTAACAATATCCTGGCATTTTTAAACACAAAACAAAAAGCCCAATAACAAACCAATTTAATCTAAAACATGGAAGAAAAAAATTAAGGACCCGTTTGGTTAGAGATTTTTAGTATCATTGTTTTAGTGTTGTGAAAATACGTGTAGATTAAAAAGTGTTGTGGAAATACGTGTTTCAGTATTTAAATACTGAAAACTTTTGTTTAAACAACTATATCAAACACCCCCTAATAAGTCCAACAACAAAAGTAGAAATTTATTAATCTTAAACCTTAGAAAAAACCCATTTAGATCGTAACAGATTCGAAATAAATCAATCAAATGGGAAATTAATGGATAAATGATTGTTTGGTTGTGCACATTGAAATAGATATAACTCGTAGGATTGATAATGAAGAAATCATGTAACTATTTCAAAATATGATAAATCATAGAAAACAATTGTAAAATTTTATGTATTTCAATTTTTTTTTTTTTTTTTTTATGATATCGATATATTCAAGTTCTCTTTTGTTTTATATTTTTTAAAATTTATGTTTCTTATTGACCCCCCTTAAAAATAATCATGGAGCCGCCACTGCGAGAGTCTCAAGGTGGCACCCACCAGCAGCTAATGGCTTCAAGCTAAACTTCGATGCCGCTATATTCCGGGATATACAAGCGTCGGGGTTCAGAGCTATTATTCGAAACGATTCGGGGGAGGTAATGGCGTCAATCTCTGCAAAAGGCCCAGCGGTGGTGGACAGTGATGAGGCCGAAGTGCTTGCTTGTAGGAAAGCAGTGGAGTTTGCAGTGGACTCAGGGTTCTACAGTTTGATCATTGAGGGGGATAACAGCACCGTAATGAACTCCATCACCTCCATCTTCAAGGCGCAAGCAAACTTTTCTAGACTGTGTCATGTGTATGAAGACATTGGCTGCATTATTTCGGGTTTACAAGAAGTGTCCATCAGTTGTGTGAGTCGTTCAGCTAATTCTGCAGCGCATTCTTTAGCTAGATATGCAAAAAGTATTGAGGATGAAGTTGTATGGTTGGAGGATATTAACGACGGTCAGAGTTTGTTGCAACAACACAAAACGCCGTCGCAGATTAGTAGTGCCGACGGCAAAAAGCCGTCGACGTCCGTCGGCAAAAGCCTTGTCGGTAATACTATATTACCGACAAGGCCGTCGCTAACACTCATTTTCGATCGTAAAAAACCGTCGTAAACAATTCATTTTTTCTGTTGAAAATACTTCTTCATACGAGGAAGTTGGATGACCAAATACATTTTGTGATGAACTAAGGCCGTCGTTAATGTATTTTTTCGACGACTAAAAGTCGTCATAAATACTTGATTTGTCGTCGAAAATACAACTTCGTGCGAGGAAGTTGGATGACCAAATATATTTTGCGACAAACTAAGGCCATTGTTAATGTATTTTTTTGATGATTAAAAGTCATCGTAAATACTTGATTTGTCGTCGAAAATACAACTTCGTGTGAGGAAGTTGGATGACCAAATATATTTTGCGACGAACTAAGGCCATTGTTAATGTATTTTTTCGATGACTAAAAGTCGTCGTAAATACTTGATTTGCCGTCAAAAAATACAATTTTAAACGATAAAGTTAAACGACCAAATTCATTTTGCGACGAACTATTGCCGTCGTTAATATATTTTTTTCAACAACCAAAAGCAATCGTAAATATTTAGCTTTTCGTCAAAAATACAAAATCTTAGTGACCATTTACTTTTTTTCAACGAACTTTGACCGTTATTAAAAATTAGTTGCCACGTCACTAATAAATTATTAGCAACAAAATAGCTTCGTTGAAAAAAAAAAGGTCATTTATATTACTTTAATTGCAACAAAAAAATTATGTCAAAAAAGAAACACATGAATTACATGAAAGTAAATAAAATAATATATAAATTACAAACATACATCTCATAAAAAATTCTCCATTCAAATAACAAGTACAAATCCATAATTGTTCAAAACTAATAAGTGAATAATGCAATAAAAATGAAAATATTAAAAGGTCTACAAAATAGCATGATGTTCAATAATACATGAAAGTTATATTATATCCTTCACTAAACTTGAAAGCATAAGTATTAGAAGATCAATCATCATCCGAGCCAGTTTCCTCTACTTGAGAGTCACCTTCCTCCTTAAAGTCATCTTGTGTAATTATTCACACTACAATCTTCTCCCTAAAATTGGTTTGCAATATTTTAGATTAAATTGAATAAATATACAAAAATTATAACTACGCAAATTTTTATATTTACAGTAAATAATAAAGAATTAACTAAAATATATTCATTTAAAAACATTAACACAATCACCATGATAAATGACAAAACATTAAAAATAAATTCTTACTACCAACACAAATATTGCATCTATCATAAATCCTTACTACTGTCAAGAACCTTGTAGTTCTCCTGTGAATGAGAACTTTCAAGAATACATCCGCCGCCAATAACCACATTAATAGTACATACCCATCACTCTTAACAATATATCCATCACCACAACAAATCACATAAAATTATATATGCACCAAGAATAGCAATTAATTGAAAATTATAATAAGCATATTTATCACTTATTTCAACAAACTCAATAAAATAGAAAAAAAATTTAATATTGGTTATATTGGAAATAAATTATATGTGTAATAGGTGCTGGTATATAATTAAGACTAATCAACAGATTGGTTGGGACCACCAATGCACACAAACATACACACAGATTGTGGTGTGCCTTTGTGTTAGAACCCCTTTCCCTCTCCCCTGTGTGTATTTCTTTCTCAAAAAAAAAAAATGTCAAAAACTTTGCCTACAAAACGATTGTATATTATGAAAGAGATATATCTAAACCAAACCCAAAATTTAGATTAAATAAATCAACCAACAAATCCATTTACTAATCCACTACATTAACAAAATAAATCAAATTATAAGGATTTAAGAAAACTAACCTGAGCTATAGAGGTGGGAACTTTTTCTTTTTCTTTCTTTTCTTAGTGAGTGAGTTAGAGTGTTAGTATTTAGTGAGTAAAAGGGAGGCGTGGGATTGAAAAAAGAAAAAGGGGGGCGCACTGTGACTTCTTTTGTCTTTTCTAGGAGGGAACTAGAGGTAGGGTTTTGACTTTTCTTTTTCTTTTTCTTTTTTTCTTTTTTTTAAAAGTTAAAATGATATTGTGTGTGGTTTTTTACAACAATATATAACGTGGGGCTGGGTTTCTACAGCAATGTGACTTCTTTTTTTTGTTTTATTTATTAAAATTATGTATTTTGTTTATGACAATCATGTCATTTTCTTTTTTTGGTCACTTTGAAATATCACTTTTTTTTTAATTATTATTATTGTTATTAATAATAAAAGATAGAAACACTATGAAATCTCACTTTTTGCATTTTTTTTTAGCAAGTGTTCTTTTAAAAAAGTCAGGGAAATATAATCTCAATATTGTTTAGGTGGATTTATTTTACGGAAATATAATCTCAGTATTTAAAAATAAATAAAAATAAACTTTGTGTATTTTATTTGGCAAAACCACTCCATTTGAAGGGAAAAACATTTTCCACTTGACATCCCATTAACCAAATTTTGTTAAATTAATATTAAGAATGTTGTGTACTAATCTGCTTGCAAATTTTCAAAATTATCTTATTTCATAATTAAAATTCATTGATATCAATTTTTAATTAAAGAGTATTTTAGAATATTTAGTATAACATTTTTTAAAAGTTTTTCAACGGGTTGTGGAGAGAATTGTCGTTGCAAGTATTTTGGTGCTTGATAAACTTTGCATTATTATTCTATAATTTTCAGTATTGTATGTACTATTCATTGTTAAAATTTGATAAAGAAAATTTTATAAAAAATCATGATAATCGAAAAACCCTAAAATACAAACCAATACTGAAAAACCCACTCAAAACCTCCCGATTCAACCTAATTTGATCCTATTGAGTGGTCATAAACCCAACTTTGATGGTTGACCATGTTTGACCAAATATTAACCAAGTTTTGCAAACTTTGACTACTCATTTCTCACAATCTAACCGTCTAATTGTTGTCATACTTCGCCAACACCAATATCTCACCACATTCTTCCAATCAAACGGTTGGATTTTGGATTTGAGTCTAGAGCATTATGGACATGTGTTGTTGTACTAAAACACCAAGAAATTTTGATTGGTTATGTTCTCCTAATCCAACCGTTTGATTGAGCTCAGAATCCATCAAAACCAATATTTTATCCCACTCTTTCAATCTAATGATCAAATTTTTAATCTAACTCTGGCACAAGATGGATGCATGTCGTTGTATCCACCTATCATGAAACTTCAATCAATAAAAATATTCAATACTCTTCCAAGAAAGTTATAAACTATATAAATATTACTAAGAATCGAGAAAATGACCTACAAAATGCAACCAAAAACCTGCAAAATGACCCCAATGGATTTGCATATGACCTTTGACTTTGCCATTTTTAAACTTGAAACTAATAAAAGCATAAAAACCCAAAAAACCTTAAAACACTGACCAATACCCAAAACCCACTTAAAACCTCTTGATCTACCTAATTTGATCAAATTCGGTGGTCCTGGAACCAACTTTGAAGTTTGACCAAAGATTGACCAAGTTTAATAGACTTTGACGAAGTTTTGCAAGATTTGACTGCTCTGTTCTCACAATTTGATCGTCTGATTGTCACTGTAATTGACAAACACAAATATTTCACCACATTCTACCAATCCAACGGTCAGATTTTGGATCTCTATCTGGTTGCATGATAGACATGTGTTGTTGTACCCACCCACTGGAAAACTTTGATTAACCCCGTTGACACAATCCGACCATCCAAAATGGCTAAAATACGCCATTAAAGCGAGGAAATAACCAAAATACCCATAAACTTCTAAAGTGACGAAAGTGCCCATAAAAGCTTTAAAATAAATGACCAATATTGCCCTTAAGTACTTGGAGGGTCTTGAAAGATTTTTTTTTTTGTTGCAATTTTTAAAATTAAGAAAAGAATCTAGATTTTTAAGACAAAATTGAGGAAAATTACCATTCAAAGAAAATAATAATTTTTTATGGCCATATGTATGTTGGAAATCACCTTTATTGTGACAGATTTACCTTACTGTCGCTAATATCTTCTTTTCTTAAGAAAAATTTAACTATTAATGATGACCAAAATGTATGTCGCAAATAACAATGCAATTTATAGTGATGGAAAACAATCGTCAAACACATAAAAATAAGGGCATGAATTCCCCCCTTTAAAAAAAAATACCATTGTCTACGGCTTAGGCCGATCGCAAATATTATTTATTGGGAGGAATCCAATTCTATCATTAGTATATTTTTTCTTTTAAAGCAAATTAACTATTTACGACGGTCAGCATGCTCGTCGCAAATACAAACTCAATTAGAAAAATAAAAAAATTAATTACGATGGATAAATGTCGTCACAAATATTGTGAAAGGTAAGGGGGGAATTTTCCCTCCAAAATATTTCCCCATTTTCGATGGCTTCATGGTTGTCGTTCCGACGGTTTTTCTTCAGTCGTTGTAAATAATACCCTTTTTTATATTTATGATGGAAGAATGTTTGTCGCAAATAATAACACCATAAAAAATTATATTTTGTATTTTCGATGCACAAAAGCCGTCACAGGTGTTACTAGTTCCGACAGTTTTTATTTGGTCGTCGTAAATAATACTTTATTAGCGATGAACATTTTTATGCCATCGTAAAAAGTAAGGCGGGAAAACTTCCCTCCAAAACAAATCATATTTTCGACAAAAATAATAGGCATTTTCGACAAACTCATTTTGCCGTCACAAATGTTTTAATATTTGACGAGTAATTGTCGACGAAAGAGACTTGCCGTCGAACAAGCTAGTTTTTTCGACAACTTTTTGTAGTCGTCGAAAAAGTTTCGTCGCAAATAACAATATTTTTTGTAGTGTATTCCTCCACCTGCACTACAAGCTTTGTATGAGGATTCTCAGTTTACTTAAATAAAAGTCAGGTTCGCTTTCAAAAAAAAAAAAAACCCCACATAACTTACCTTTAGATGTAGGAAATGTCAATGTTGTATATGAACGAGCCATTACCAGTTAGGATATTTCAAAGGTTACAAGTTAATTAATCATTGTATATTCCAAAGGTTTAATTAGATTTGAGCTTATAAAACAATTACGAAAAACACTTTGTCAAACTTAGAGCTACATTTTTCTTAAAAAAAAAAAAAAAAAAAAACTTAGAGCTACATAATTGACAATAAAAGACTATGAAATGTTTTCTCCCTTTTGCTTTTAAATTTTAAATAAAATGAAAAATGATCTACATTAAATTGTCTTCTCCATAATGTGAATTCTATCGTAATTTTAAGCTAAATTTTTTTTTTTTTTATATACAAGATAAAAATTATAATCTAGCCTAATCTAAGTGTATATGTATGTGAATCTCTCTCTTGGAGACTTGAACCCTGGCTCTTGCGCCCCACACCCCACAAGCACTTATACTTGTGAAGTGACCATTGCGCCAAGGGTGCGCAGTGGTAATTTTAAGCTAAACTTAAAAAAACTTTCCAAAGGAAATTGGATTAAAATAGAGTAATGATAGCATGAAAATACGAATTGCATTTTCAATGCTACTTTTTTTTTTTTTTTGAACTTTTAAATTTTTTTACGAAGTAGACGTAAACTAAGGTGTAAACCAAGATTTAAAATATATATTTATTGCTGAGCTTAATTGATGATGCCGAAAATCGTCAGTAAGCCACACGATACTCACGTGTTCGAAACGATACCTGTGAGACAAAAACAAGGGAAAAAACCCTAAGAGAGTACCGGTGTGGTATCGGCCAAAGATCCTCCGAAGGTTAAGTTAGAAAACTTTTCATAACTCTAAAGTGCCAGAGCTAAGGCGAATTATGCGTACCTTGTTTTCTAAGAGCCTTTGGGTTTTTATAGTAATGTAGAACCGACTTCCGTTTCTTGCGTAGGAAGGCGTTTCCTTATGGAGAATATCATCATTAATGGGTGTATATTACGGGATCCTTCTCATGTTAGGATTCTATTCATATTGGGACTCTATCAATTAGGATTAATCGTGGGACGCAAGTTGTTTCCATTTAGGATTCCTT
>JARYZH020000710.1:0-80222 GCA_030021035.2 Notholithocarpus densiflorus
TAAAACTAAAAATAAATTCAAAATGTGACATGTCCATTTTAATAGTTGATGTGGCATCTCTTTAACTTTACATATTAATGCTTCGTATTAATTATTATTATCAAAAGCGATAGAAGACAGCCCTTATCCTCCATATTGAGCAATCCAATTCTATCAGAAAGGTCACAATGCCAAAATTTTCAAAACACCATCTTGCAATATCATTAGTACCTTGAACAATAGTAATGCAATCATCGCAAACAATAGATGAGAAATAGGATCCAGACTTCTTGCAATCATTACCCTTTATAATGCCTTGGAACTATCCCTCCAATAAGGCCAGAGACAAAAGATAATGGCGAAAGTGAATCCCCTTAAGCCACATTGAGGGAAAAGAAGTTTAACCCGGGGAACCATTAAATAGAATCTGATAAGAAACTTCACAGATGCATTTATAATCAAGTTGATCTAATGAGGACTAAAATTCAAATTTTCAACCATATCCAAAATGAAGTCCTAGCTTAAGTCCATCATAAACTTTATTCATATCAACTTTAAAGTCTACAAACCAAGTTTTCGCCCTCCAAGTCTATCTAATTTTTAGATTATCAGAAATCAATCTCCGTTTAACAAAACCATGGCTGGCAACAGAAACTAGGTAACAGTCCCCACAGGTTATACAGGCATGAGCTTGGAGATCTTGACTGAATGCTAACTTTTTAACTGAAGATGAAAGAATATGTCTGTGGGAATTCATGAAATCGTCCATTGCATACCATCTTATACAGTCATTGGAAGAATATAGTGTGAATAAGAGTAATGACATTGTGAATAGAAAGTCTTAATCTTCACTGCAAAGTTTGGTCTCCATAGAGAGAGTGAGTTATAAAAAGCAGTAAGATGCAGATTGGAAGTGATAGCGCATACAAACATGCACAAAGATTCACACATTCACAAATCCTACTTCGACTTCCAAATTTCATACTAATGTAAACGAAGTATTTATGGGGAAAAGAATAAAGAAAGAAAACTCTGACAATGAAATGAAGGACAGAAAGTCCCTTTATATTGTTGATGACATATTCATACATTTCCAACTAGCTACTCAAATGATTTAGCAAGAGGCACAACTCCACCGATGCTTTTTTATTTTTGATAACCTAGGGAACATTTCTAAATAAGAGTCCCTTGGGCTTCCTTATAGACAGTAAAACCTATCGGTAACCGACCCCACCCACCAGAACTAGTTGTTGGGTAAACCATAGTAGTTTTAAGTTGATGTCTTCTATTTACATAGTTTTTCTCTTTATTGTTTTCACTAGTGTTAGCCTTTGGCTTCTACTTCATACAATTGTGTAATTTTTCTTTTCCTGATAAGTAAGTAGAATTTCATTATTGAAGTAAAACACTTTATGTTCACGATGATGAACACAAAGGGTCAAAAAAATTTACACAGTCAAACAATTGTGTAATAGAAAATACTAACTCATGAACAAAAGATTAAGAGAGAGAAAAGAAAAACAATGGAATGGAGTCAACAAAACAATACACCTAAGCATAACTACTTCATTGGGAGGTATGAAAAGGTTATTTTCAGTTATTATTTCTTAATCACCCAAAGCGAGCAATACCAGCTAGAGAGTTGCTTTCTCACTGTTTTTCAGTATGAATATAGGCATTTAAGGCAATAGAAGAATTAAAATGTACAAGCAAAATCTTTAGCTTAAACAGATTACATTTGACAGAATGAGAAACTTTTTGAATAAATAATATAAGGAGAACATGAAGAACATTATATGTGTGAAAACAAGGAGTTAAAAGAAGTTGCCATAAAATTGTTAGCAAAGAAACAATTGAGCACATCTATCTGTACTTTGTAGATTATAAGTGGCAGGAAACATGAACTTGACTTGATAAATAAGCTTGCTCAAAGTTGATTAGCAACGCTGACCACTTTCTTTTTTAAGTAATAAAATATTACATTAAAAAAAATTTGAATTGAGTACAAACAATTTTAAATAAATATATATGCTATGGACTCAGCTACCACCTCAATATAACCGACAGTGACCTCAATCTTGATAAGCAATTTATTGTAAAGATAAAGTCATTTGATTAAGGTAATGAATCATCAATAATTAGAATTTATAAAACAGTCCTAATCACTCTCCATTCACCAGTGGACAGTGAATAAACCCTGACGTCGGGTTGAGGATTTGCAAGGTCAAGACTATCTTCTGAAGTCACAAACCTGACCACCCTATAGTCTTTAGTTTTGGGATCGGACCCAAACCCAAGAAACCCAGTGTAGGTGGCACTGGGTGAAGGAAGGTTCACTAACTTTCTAACACAAGGGTTCCACAGACATAATCTTTCACTGATAGAGATAAAGTGAAAATCTTCAGAAAGGCAGAGCAGTCCGTCACAAGTACCCACCGCACGGAATGGAACTTGGAAAGGGTAATCAAAGCTGGAGTGTTGGGTGAAATGAGGGTCATCTTTGTTATGCAATACATAGGATACTTTGTGAATCCGTGGATAGAGGCAGAAGAGAAGGAGGTTTCTGTGGTGGGAGTGGTGGAGATGGGTGGAAATGAAAGTTGGGTTTTGGATTAGTGATTTCCATGTACAGACAATAATGGATTTGACGGGTAGGAAAACGAAAATATGGGTAAGAATCTCATCAGGTAAAGAACCCCATCGGATTGAGTTGTTGTTGTTGTCTGCCATTGCCGCTGAATTCAGAGAGAGAGAGAGAGAGAGTGACAAAGAGGAAAGGAAGGTTGTGGTTGTGGTTGGGCAAAATTTGCTGAAAAGCATCTTTTTGGAAAAATATTAGCAAAAAAGCATGCGGATGAAACATTTTAGTAAGTTAGACTGTTTAAAAAAAAAAGTGAAACTCGAGTTCCAAGATTTTTCGCAAGAAACTCGAGTTTAGGAAACTCGAGTTCTGTTCAAATGGAACTCGAGTTTCCTAGACTCGAGTTCTACCTTCTTCTTTTTTTCTTTTCTTTTTTTGGGTTCAAGTCAGAGTTCACGCAAGAGGGAATTGGGTTGGAACTCGAGTTTGTTAAACTCGAGTTCCAAAAACAGTCCAACTTACTAAAATGTTTCATCCGCATGCTATGCACCAAAATTTTTTCTAAAAAGCTACTATTTGGCAAATTTTGCCTTGTGGTTGTGGTTGTGGTTGTGGAGTACTAATGTGTAGAGTCAAGAGTGTGGAGTGGTGGAGAGAATTAGGGTCTGGATGCTGGGCTTAAAGTTGGGTCACAGTGATGTGCATTGAACCCATTGAACAACCCAATTCCAATACAATCTTCCTATTTGGTTTTCATGGGTTTGGGTTCTAAATTTTTTTTTCCACTTCAAATTCAGGTAGTTTTAAATCCAAACAAGTGGATCCAATTCACACTATCAAATAAGTTTTAAATCCAAACAAGTTGATCCAATTCACACTATCAAGTGTGCGTTTGGAATGAGCTGAATTTTTCAGCTTATTTCCACTTTCAGCTTATTTTTACTAATATTTATGGGTCCCACTACACTTTTTGATATTATTCATGGATTCCACTGTACTATTTAGCTTATTTTTTAAATTTTTTTTCTACACTTTCAGCAAAAAGTTTTTAGTTTTAGCTAAATATGCTGTTCCAAGCGGACACCAAATATGAATAGTATAAAAAAAATATATGTATTTAAAATTTGTTAATTTATTCATTCTAGATTTTGTTACTTATAAGTTTAAATTTTTTACTTTGACGTATTTTGAGATTTAGTTTTGATGAAATTAGAATATTATGACTAATTATATAAATTGTAATTCTTTTTTGAATATTTAGTTAAAAAATTTTAGGTAAGCCCAAAGAGTTAGTGACTTAGGCTGTGTTTGTTTCGGGTGTAAATAGAATTGCGAAAATATTTTACACCCTCATGTATCTTTGGATGCACATGTAAAATATGGTCAACTTGAAAATTATTTCCTTTGATTGTAAAATAGAGCCCCTTCACCGTAAAACCATTTACAGATCCCATTTACCTTCAAAACCCATTTTTCGGACTCTTACACCAGAAAAGAGAGAGAGAGCTAGAAGGGAAAGTCACAAACTCCGACCACCCACCCCCGAATCCGGTCAGATCATACCGCCCCATTCCCCTCCACGCATCACTCACAAGTCACGCCAAGCCCAAGCGGAAGCATAGAGAGATTGGTCGTCGGTGAAGCCTAGATCGTCGTCCTCAGCCCACAGCCCCATCGTCGTGCATGCAACCACAATTTGGGTCAGATCATCTACTCATGATCTCATCGCCACCATCCATGACCGATCTCGTCGTTTTTTCCTCTCGATCTCGTCGCTGCCGCCTCTAGATCGACACACCCATGACCGATCGCCTCTATCTCTTTCTCGATCTACCTCTCTTTTTTCCTTAATCGCTCACTCTTTCTTCCTCCCTCTCTCAGTTTGACCGAGGATGATAGTGTTTGATGAATGGTTTTTTGTTTTGAGTTTTGTTTTTTTAAGTTTATATATTGAAATTTTCTATTATAAAATTTGTTTGGCAGCTGAGAAAATGTGAAAAACTAGTAGAAAATGAGCATTTTTAGTATGAAACCAAATACCTGAAAACATTTTTCAAAGCAATTTTCAGAATGCAACCAAACAATTGAAAATATTTTCCTTTCCCAAAAATATTTTCACCTGAAAATATTTTACACTTGGAAAATATTTTACATGTTGCCAAACACAGCCTTAGCATACAATTATTATTGGTTAATTGCAAGGATTGCATATACACCAATTGCATATGGTGTTTGGACCTTATGTTGAGCTAAATTTTGATTGTACTAGTGACTTAGGATCCTTTTTTATGAAGGTTTTAGTCATCTTACAAAATTTGGATGAAAAGTGATGGTGGTTGGCAACATTATGCTCTCAACAACTATTCTTAATTTCTGTATTGACTTGGGAAACTAATTGAGATTTTTTGGATTAGGTCCTCTAGAGTTCTTAAGGTAATGTACAACGTAGATTTGTTTAAATCCCCACATTTCCTTTAAAGTAAATGATTAAGATACTGCCACATCATCAATCCACAAATACAACCTTAAATTAGTCTAACAAAACATAAAATAAATAAATGAATAAAGCATTAACAAAAGCTCTCGATAGATCTCAGCTATCAAAACCTAAAGGTCCATCTAAATTGGGTCACATTTTGAAGCATAATTCGTGTTTGAGGGTGTGCATGAGTTGGGTCGGGTAGCTTCCAGTTATTTTTCAACCCAATCTATTATAGGTCTAAAAACCAACCCAACCTAATGGTTAAGGAACCAATTGGGATGGAACCATTTTGTTAGACATAATAAAAAAATTTTGGTTTACAATAAATTATTAAAGCTCATTATTTAATAAATTATTACAATTTAAAAAATTTATTATACTATTCCAAGTTTTTTTTTTTTTTTTTTTTTTTTAGAATTATACTATTCCAAGTTGATCAAAACTTCTCAACAAAAACGTTGATCAAAACTAACTCTTAAAATATTAAAACAAATCAAACCAACAAATTTAAACTTAGTAGCAAATCTAAAATAAATAAAACTAACAAATTATAAATACATATATCTTTCATATTATAATATCGTAGACACTCGATTTTCACCCATAATTTAATTTTGGAAGATGACTAAAATGACCGTTTCAAGTACCCAAAAATCATAGCTGCATTTCATGCATTAAATCATTCATCACATATCATAAAAATGATCTTGAGATTCTAACGGTTACGACGATATGCTCGATTCTCAAATTGGATCATCGGATTGAAAGATATCGTAAGATTAAGTTTTCACGGTTTGCATGCATTGTATGAGGGTGAAGCTGGTCACGTGTGATTAATTGAAATTAATTTTGATTAGTTAAACAATTAAAATTAATTAAATAATTTGTGTGATTGGTTGTTGGTTTTTATTAGAAATAAGCTTGGTTGCACAGGAATAAAATGGGGAATATTTATTTATCAAATAATTATTATTTTAAGAACTTGATTATCAAAATAAAAGGGATTTATCTAGGAACACGAATCAAAAATACGTCTAGGTACAATTCCCAACTCAGAAAACTCCTAAAAAAGAGTCTAGATAGAACCAAAGTTGAGAATTGGGCTCGGCACTTAAGAGTGCCAATCGGCACTCTTGGAGTGCTGATTAGCACTTCCCTAGTTCTGATTGGTATAGCTTCGAGGCCCAGCCCAAAAAACGTTAGATCAAGCTAAAACACATCTATTTCAATTTTTTAGGGATAAGAATTCGACCTAATTCATATCTGATCCAACCTAGCTTATATTCAAAGCATCAAACCTCTATAAATAGGGAATTAAAATTAGAAATTGGACCCCTTTTTCTGACCTCTCTCTCCTTTTACATTAAAGAAATTCTGGAAGCTTTTCTTTAGGAATTTCATTTTTGTTAAGTGGCCTTACTTAGATCCTTAAAAATTCATATTCTTTGATCTTTAGGATAGTTCTCTGCTCTACCTTCTTTCGTCAAAAAAAGGGATAGTTCTTTGCTTGTAGAATACGTTCATGCAAGTATGATTCTAACTTTACTTTCCATCTTTCAACTGCATCCCCTATGATGGAGAGGTATAGGAGTAATGGTTTTCCATGTTGTGGAGGCACTAGGATAGGTGGGTGGAGGAGATATTCCTTGATAAGTTCAAAGGCCTCTTGGCACTCATCATTCCATGTATATGGTTCATTCTTCCTTAAGAGTTTGAAGATGGGCTCACAAGTAAAGGTAAGCTTGGCAATAAATCGACTAATGTATTGCAACCGACCTAAGAAACCCCTTATTTCTTTCTCACTTTTGGGAGGAGGCATCTCTAATATGGCTTTAATCTTGGATGGGTCAACTTCTATCCCTCTATCACTCACTAGGAAGCCTAGCAATTTTCCATGGTTACGCCGAAGGTGCACTTTTGTGGATTCAACCTCAATCTATATTCTTTAATCCTCTCGAAGAACTTCCTCAAGTTTATGGTGTGGCTACCTCCATCCTTGGATTTCACTATCATATTATCAACAGACACCTCTACCTCATTATGCATCATATCATGTAATAAGGTCGTAGCCATCCCTTGGTAGGTTGCCCCAGCATTCTTGAGGCCAAACGGCATCACCGTGTAACAATAGATTCCCCATTCGGTAGTGAAAGTGGTTTTGGTCATATCTTTGGGAGCCATCTTAATTTGGTTGTATCCCAAAAAGCCATTCATGAAAGACATCAAAGCACTTCCCATCGTGTTATCCACTAAGACATCAATGTGAAGGAGAGGAAAGTCATCCTTAGGGCATGCCTTGTTCAAGTCCCTAAAATCCACACACATCCTCACCTTCTCATCCTTCTTAGGTACGGGCACAACATTGGCTATCCATTTGGCTTGGTGCACGGGTTTGATGAACCCTACCTTTGATTGCTTAGTGACTTCCTCTTTGATTTTTAAGAGTCATTCGGTCCTCATTCTTCTCAATTTTTGCTTGACGGATACCATGTGATCATGAGTATCAATGTGCCACTTGGCAGAACCTCATGCACTCTCGTATAAGGTCTTTGCTTTTATATATATAGTATATAATCCATGCTTACGCACGGGAATAGTGAATTGTAGTGGCACTATTGATATTAACTTGAGTTATTAAACATATAGAATATTATTTCGTCCAAGACATTTAGAGGTATTAAAATGGTTTTTCCTTGCAATTTTCATGATATTGGTTATACCAAGTTTCTCATTACAATGCTATTACTTATATAATTTAAAAAATCACTATTAGATACCACATATACAATATCAATTCACAATCATTGTCCATGAAATTCTACTAAATACAATACAAAATAAAGGAATAAATTGGTCCAATAGTATCTCCTAAATTGAATGGAGATAGGTGCATGAGATCATTCAGCTTAATTACAATTTGTTATGTCCAAGATCTTCGCATACAAAATATCTAAATAAAAACAACATAAAAAATATGCTCATTAGTTCAAAGAAAAAATAACAGCAAAAATCTAATTTGTATGTAAAGCTAACTAAAGAAAAGGCTAAAAGAAAACTATCTAAGATGTCAAGATTTAGGCTTGAATTTGTTGTATTTACCACCCGCTCATCATCATAAGCTTGACATCATCTTAAGCTTGACATCAATGCCACCAATTGAAAAATCATACCAAATAATAATGCCAAAATTAAAAGATTAAAAAAAAAAGAAAAAAAAAAAAGACGATGAATATATATTTACCACAATTAACATCTTGAATAGATGACATATGAAGTCACTTAAGTCCATTGGTCTTTATAAATCCACTAAAAGAATATTCATGAACATTTTATAAGAAATATAAGAAAAGAATTTTGTATTAACGAAACTATTCCATAACAAAGACAAAAACATTTTTGCTAGTAATTATTCCAAAATTACCTGCATCACTATGTTTCAAAAAAATTTGGAAAAGAAACTGCAAAAATTTCTTTGGCCATCCCTATTCAATCAAACCAAACACAAAGATCATCATTATTAAAAGAACTAAAAGGTCAGCAACCATTTCCAATAGCTACACTTCAAACATCCATCTGTATATACAACATTTGATATGGCTTTAAAAATATATTCACCACAAACATGACATGCCCCAGGAAATCATTCATGCTTAAAGCACATACTTATTGTTATTGTAAACAAATATATATATATATATATATATATCTCTCTCTCTCTCTCATAAGCATGTTATATATATATATATATATATATTTATCTCTCATAAGCATGTTTTAGGCTGAATTGAAATCATGAAAACAAACCAGATATTGATGTGAACCATTTGGTGTTATTCAAAGTATGTCTACCAAACCACTTATAGAAATGCAGGTTTATAAAGCTAATCCTATTTTTTGTTACATGGTGCATATTTAGATGATCACATTCTTCAATCATATTTAGTCTCTTAGTTCTAAAAAACAATTTGAGCTATTTTCTTGATCCTACTCCTGAATGAGAAATAAATACTGTCAATCTAAATTTATGGGTTTATATAATGACATACCAAATCAGTCAAAGTATCCATCACGCCTCCTGCTGTGACTTAAATAATGCTCCCAGGTGCAGGATTGTCATGAAGTAATAACTCGGTAAGTCTGAGGTCGAATCCACAGGGAAAAGGGAATTGATTAGCAAACCACAAAAGAATAAAACTGTGGGTTCCAGTTAACTCAACTAGTAAAGTCTCTGATGGTTGTATAAGAGATTTGGGGTTCAATTCTCGCCTACACGAAAAACTGATTGGTGTCTTGATCTGGTGATAAAGAGCTATCATTAGGAGCAGACGCCATAGGTTGAAACTCTCTTAAAAAAAAAAAAAAAAAAACTAAAATAATAAAGTTTAATTGAAGAGATGGTTTAGTAAAGTTAATTTAAATTGAGAGAAAATAACAATATATTAAGGCACTAAGGTTTAGAGATCCACACACAACACATCTATTGCTAGTCTTAACAATATTTATTTTATAACTCAACTAAAATTCATACGAATGGTGATCTTAGTTGGATGATTTAACAATAAAAACTCAAGAATTAATTGTCTAAGGTAGTTTCATGAAATTGATTGATTTTAGGCAAAACAAAACTAGTGAATTAGTTCGCAGGGAATACTAAGCATTTAACATGCCCGGAGTCTACGATAAATCAAAGAATTATACAGAACTAAATATTTTTCTAGATGAGTAAATCAATCAAAAACATAATAACATTAGCATTAAAACCATAAAATAATTGTTAAGAACATACCAATAAACGGTTGTGTTTCACCCCTTACCTTATCAAGGCTTCTAGCAAACCATAACACAAACAAAACTCTAAAAACTGTAAAGAAACTTTAAGAAAACCTAAATTACGTTCTACGGCAGCTCCCTCCTTAATTTTGCCCTAAAGAGCCTTTAAATAGGTCAAGGTCCTATTACAAGTTGAATTCTCATTTGGAGAAAATCTCAGGTTTTTAGGCTTCACTTAATCGACGTTTTCAGCCCATTTAACTTCAAAATTCAGACTTTGGGTAAACTAAAAAGTTGTATCCCTTTAAGTTAACTTTCCAGCCCAACTTGAATCATTTCGATTAGACATCTGAGCCAAAATTTATGCTCCAAATACTAATTGGTGCGCAGGCTGGAATCCTAATCCGAATTGGACTTGAATTTGGTGCAAATTTCCTTTGATTCCTTACTCCAATTGGACTCGAATTTAATTGGGTTGACCTTCTTTGACTTCATCATGGCCCTTGTAAAAGTAAAGTCCATTAGCTTTCTTCTTTGCACAAATCCACTTATTTAATTTCATTATCCTACAAAAGACAAATTCACACATTAAAATTCAATTAAGCACAAAATTGATTATTCAGCGTTATTCCAAAACCAACTATAAAATGCATGAATTAACTCAAAATAAGTATGATAATGCTTTCTAATAATGATATAAATATGCAAAATTAAGCTATTATCACACTCCCCAACCAGCTCATTGCTAGTCCCTAGCAATTTAAGCGACTCGAGACAAAGACACAAAATAATAAAAAATTATTACTTTAGTAGAAATAGTTAATCAAAGATCAAAACACTAACAACCACCAAAGATATTCCACATGCCATCAATACTTAGTGTGTGAATAGTTTAGCCAACACAAACACAACCTTAGTCTTTAGATAAAATATGGCTTGAATTTCTATCCAGAGTTATGCTTCAACTCAAATCTCACAGTTATTAACACTCAACAAATAAAATCACTCTAAAAAAGGTGTAACACTCTCAAACATATGTGAGCAGAATAATGTAGAACAAAGACTAATATCTCACATATAAATAAGATAAATAACGGTGAAGCAAAATAAAAGACATTTATAGTCTCATGAAAGGATGCCAAACACTAAGAATATTACACCACACACATTGATTAGTCGTGTCAAGATCCAAACTATACCTTCCTTAAGATCAAATAGGACTTTCATTAGGATGTAATGTAGGGTAAAGAGGAGGAATTTTGAACAAAGGGTATAGGTAAAAATAAAGTGTTCCCAAGATTAATTAGAGAGATAACTTCTTTTGAGTATATGACAATTGATTTATCCTCTCAAGTTTCTTGAATATTGCACTTTCACTTTCTTTCTTTTTTTCTTCAAAATTTCTTCAACAAATTCATTCTCTATTTCTTCCTCTTTCACATTCCTTTTTTGGTTTTTCAACATTTTTCCTTTTCTGTTCATGACTCTTTTTTTTTTTTTTTTTTTTTTTTTTTGAGTGAGTCCTCCTTTTCTTCCAACTATTTCACCACAAATTTACCGCAACAAGACAATTTGATTGCATTCATTCTTGGAACACTTTAGGAAAGGGTTTGAGAAAGAATGGCTAAAATAATAGGCTCAAATGGGTGACTAGCGGTAATGTATCAAGAAAGAAAATAATAAAAGCTCAAAATTAACAAAGATGGCCTAAAATCATCTCTTAAGGATTGTGACAATTCTTCAAAATCCATGACTTTAACATATTCAAGTGTGGCATAAAATTATTGACTTCTTAGCATTCGACCAAATCAAAGAATAATGAGACTAAGCAACAACAAAGTTATGTGCTTCCAAATGAAAAATGAGATCAAAAGAAAATAACTCTCTAAAAAAAATGAATGGCTCAAGAACTCACTTGGGCTATAGTCTCTACATTTTATTTTCAATATTTTCAAAGTCATCTCTATCTTTCAACTAAGAAACATGTTCATGTGTCTAAAGTGCATGTGCATAATAGTTGAGCACGAAAAACAGTGGAATTCTTTAGATAGAAGTTTGACTTAAAACTCTTGCTTAAGCAATACTACTTTTTTTTTTTTTTTTTTTTTTTTTTTTTTTGAAAATTGGACTAAAAACAAAATTTAATATAAAATAAAACCAAATGCAAATCATCTCAAGTTCCTCCCCCTAACCTAAAATTTACATTGTCCTCAATGATAACAAGGAAAAACAATAAAGAGTAGAGACTATAGAGAGTACCTTGAAGAGATGAACATAAATGAACAAAAAAAACTTTTAACACCTGTAAAAGGGGTTAGAAAACAAAATAAAAATAATAATAAAAAGAAAAAAAAATCTACAATACAACACAAATACTAATGCAAATTGCTTGGCAAGTCTTGATAAATGGGATCCTCCAAATTAATGGATTCCTCCTCTTGTGAAAAATTCTCAAGAAATGGCTTAAGACATTGACCATTCACCTTAAATACCCATTCTTAGGATTTTCAATTTCTATGGCACTATGGGGGAAAACATTTTTAACAATGAAAGGTCCAGTCCATCTATATCTCAATTTTTCGGGGAACAAATGTAACCTAGAATTATACAAAAGAACTTTTTAAGATGGTTCAAAAGATTTCCTTAAAATTTGTTTGTCATGAAAAACCTTCATTCTTTCTTTAGAAATCCTAGAATTCTCATATGCATCATGCCAAATTTCTTCCAACTCATTCAATTGCAATTTTCTCAATGAACTAGCCTTGTCTAAGTTAAAGTTAAACATCTTTATTACCCAATATGATTTATGTTCCAATTCCACAGGCAAGTGACAAGCTTTACCATAAACAAGTCTATAGGGAAACATACCAAGAATATTTTTATAGGCAGTGCGATACACCCAAAGTGCATCATTCAACTTCAAAGACCAATCTTTACGATTTGGGTTAACTGTCTTTTCCAAAATTTGTTTAGTCTCCCTCGATGGTTTGTCATTGTCCTTTAAATAAATCTTATGAGTAAAAACCAATGGACTAAGTCCTTTTATGTTAGCCATGTTCCTTCCTATGACACCCTTATGTTTACTCAAAACATTTAATAATCCGCTTTTAGGCTTCACTTAATTGACGTTTTCGGCCCATTTAACTTCAGAATTCGAACTTTTGGTAAACTACAAAGTTTTAGCCCTTTAAGTTAACTTTTCAGCCCAACTTGAATCATCTAGAGTGGACATCGGAGCCGAAAGTTATGTTCCAAATACTAACTGGTGCGCCGGTTGGAATCCTAATCTGAATTGGACTTGGATTTGGTGCAAATTTCATTTTATTCATTTCTCCAATTGGACTCGAATTTAATTGGTTTGGCCTTCTTTGACTTCATCATGACCCTTGTAAAAGTAAAGTCCATTAGCTTTCTTCTTTGCACAAATCCACTTATTTAATTTCATTATCCTACAAAAGACAAATTCACGCATTAAAATTCAATTAAGCACAAAATTGATTATTCAGCATTATTCTAAAACCAACTATAAAATTCATGAATTGACTTAAAATAAGTATAATAATGCTTTCTAATAATTATATAAATATGCAAAATTAAGCTATTATCACCTCCAACAACAACACCAGCAATTATGCAGCTACTTAAGCCTCTAGCAGCAACACCAACATCAGTTATGCAGCTACTTAAGCCTCTAGCAGCAACACCAACAATGAGCATTGGTTTAGCCATCATAAATCCTGAAAATCAGTCTCATTCTGGTAAAAACCCGAACATAGAAAACCATTGCATCAAATCAAATCATTGCCAAACTCAAGGAGAATATTATGCAATAATAAATCATGACAGATCATATTTAACCCATGCATCAAAACTTTCCTTGTTACTTGTACAATCCTACTTGTACAACTATATGTAAATATCAATGATAGTCATTCCAATCTGGAGAATTATTTCCAAAAACCTTGTACTTTGATTTTTTATATTACATATAGTTGAGAAACATTTAAAAATCTAGAATTTTATCTTAGCTTATTTTCCTTCATTTTCTCAATTACTAAACAATAGGTTAAAAAAAAAAGGAGTAATGCATTATATTAAAATATAGTAAGCTATTTTATTACTTAACAATATAGAATATGTTAAGAGTCATCAAGCAACACCTGTGATGTTGCTGCTGAAGTTGACTTGTGCCATAGCTGTTATTGTTGATGTTGCCTAACATACAACCGTCCTAAGCCGCTGCATTAGAGTTAGGGAATTGTTAGTCATTTACCATAGAAGCTGTTAACTTTTGTTAGTTGTTGTCAGTTAGTTAGTTAGATAGGTTGTTAGAATGCAACATATATGGCTTTGCTTGGAATAGCTTTGAATACTCAAGAAAACTGGATATATTGGTTTGCTAGAGTGGTGATTGCAAGGACCATTGAATGAAATAAGCAACAGTTTCTCTCCTAATCTTCTCTATTCTCTATAAATCTTATTTATCATTCTTGGAGACCAATTGCCTCAAATTAGGTATTTCTCATAGAATCTACTCACTCTTGGGTAGATTTTTATCAAAATAGCTTATATTTTGGCCATGTTGTGTGTTTAAAGTTAATGGAATTCTTAAAATAATCATATATAAATTACATATTATGTTAAAGCTCTAAGCATAAAAGTTTGTGGAAAGTAAAAGAGACAATAATAATGAATTGTTATAAAGTTAGTCCAAATGGTTTGGCAATGTGTAGTAGCTAATATTTATTTGCACATAGGCTATTAGATTTTCTATCAGACATTTCAACAAACATTTGACATTCAAACATGCTTCAAAACACAGTTCTTATACATGGATAGGAGATGTTAGTTAAGAACTCAACCATGGATACCATTATTTTATTTTTTATGAACACGTGGAGGAAGAACAATTGAATATATGAGGAGAGGACACTATTTTCTGTGATACTGATTTACAATAATGCTTAATGCTCACTGTGAAGCAGGTTACTCAGTACATATCTGATGAGCCACGAGAGAGGTACCAATCTCCAAAGTTGTGAGAATGTCCCTGCAATATCAAACCAAAGTATTAACATGATTTTGTTTTTATTTTAATTTCAAAAACATGCTTTCATCTATGCTTTATTTTCTATGAATGTGATGTAGCTTCTTGTGTTTATATAACCATGTTTGTCATATATTATTGCATGCTCTCTTCTTGCTTTTGAAAAATTCACATGATTAGCTGATGAACATGCCTAGATCTAGGGTTGAATTTCTTCTTAAGATTTTAGATCTGCAAGGGAACCCATCATAAAAGCTCCATGTTTTTTCAAAACTAAAATCAGATCTGCATTTTTCTCCATGTTTTTCAAACTAAAACCAGATCTATATTTTTCTCCATGATTTTCAAAACAAAAATCTCGTTTGTTTTTTAATAAAAAATCTGATCTGTATTTTTTATAAAACCTGTTCTGTAGTTTTTAAAACAAAAATCTGGTCTGTTTTTTTAATAAAAAAATCTGATCTGTATCTTTTATAAAACCTGTTCTGCAGTTTTCAAAACAACAATCTGGTCTGTTTGTTTTTAATAAAAAATCTGATCTGTATTTTTTATAAAATCTGTTCTGCAGTTTTCAAAACAAAAATCTGGTCTATATTTTTTGATAAAAATCTGATTTGTATTTTTTATAAAATCTGCTCTGCATTTTTCAAAATAAAAATCTGACCAGTTTTTTTTTTTAAACAAAACCAAATCTGCATTTCTCATATAAAATTCTGTTTTTTTCTCACATTTAAAAATCCAAACCAGATCTAAATTTTTATTAAAAATTCATTCTTTTTCTTTTATGGAAACTTAGATTTAAATTTTTCACCAAGCATTCTCATCAAACCTTTGTTTATACAAAATAAAGTTGCAAATCTAAGGTTCTTATATAGCATTTTAACCCTAGGACTAGGATTTGATATAGCATTTGTTGTACATCATTTGACATTTTGAATATGGGTATTTAATGGTCATTTAAAGTTTAGAAGATCAAACTCTGTTTGAGCAGGGTGGGTGCCTAACGCCTTCCCATCTTGTAACTTAGCCTCCGAACTTTAGAATCTTAGGTTGGTAGATTTAGTGTCTTATTTTATTTTGAGTAGATTGTAACTAGGAAACAAGGCCCTGTATTTCTTTATTAGATTGTAACTAGGAAACCAAGCCATGTAAAGTTCTTTCTATCAAGATGTAATTATTTTTAATTAATGAGAATGTGTATTATTCAAGATATATTATAGTTTGTATAATTTCTATCAAGATGTAATTATTTTCCAGTCTCTCACAAATATATTTTTGTTAATTATTCTTTTGCCCCTATCCTTGATATAAAACATAAAACCTAACCTATTTGATATCTTAACTAAATCTCATTCGATTTGATAATTTGTGTATGGTGGTGCTACTACTTAGAATTTTTAGAAGATGACAGGGGACAACAAATAGCTGTAATACTACTGCTATTTTATTATGTTTCTCAACTGAATTGGGATAAAACTATTTGATATCATTTGGTTTGATTAGTTGTGTTGATTTGATAATTTGTGTATGGGTTTATGCTTAGAAATTTTTAGAAGATGATAGGGGCAGAGCCATAAATTTTTTCCAAGGAGGCCAAGCTAAATATTATAAAATTTATTAGTAGTAAAAAAAAGTTTTATTTCAGAACTTAAATTTAATTCAACAAAGTTATACCTTACATTCATTTTACTAAAATCATTTATAATTGATTAAGAACCATTTTTTTTAAAGAATCTCTTTTTATATACACAATGAGATAAAGCCATACATTATTGGGCTTTCTAGGGGTTCAAAATCTACATTTTTAGCATTTGTAAAAGAAGATTGAGCAATAGCTTTTGAAACTTAAACATTTTTTAAATATATATATATATATATGCATAAATTGTGGTTTCCACGTATATAGGTAATTTGAAAAGAAAAAAAAAAGTTTGCGAACAACCGAATTATTAAGTAATTGTTTGTATTTATCTCAAAAGTTATACCCTTAGATAAATACATTAACATATAATTAATGGGATGGGCTATCTGATGGGTCATTTTTTTTTTTTTTTGTTCGTTTTTTTTAGGGTTTTAATAAACGTACTGGTATACGATAAAATTAGTTTTCCAAGACCCGTTTCAAAATTCCTTAAGGCCATACATTGCAAGCTATCGGAAAAGCCATTACAGTGGTGCATAAGACTGTTGTTCTAGCTGTGAAACTAATATGCGCTATAGGACCCTAAATAGTGAATAGAACATGATTATTCAAGAATATATTAGATTTTCAAACTAGGCAAAGGCCCTTTGTTTAGTGGCTCCACGTTCTTTAAGGCACTTAACACTAGCTTGGTCGCATAATTTTCAAAGAATATGATAATTGAAATCATTAACATCTCAATCGTTTTGAGAAGTTCTATTGAATAATAAAGTCATAGGCCATACATTAATTGATGAGTGATGACCATCTCTCCTCTTTTTAAAATCTTCTCAATCTTACTTTCTCCTTATGTATTGTGATGGCTTTGCTGACTAACAAAGGAGCTTACTCTTCCACTTGTTGATGGAACTATATATGACGTCTTCTTGAGTTTTAGAGGTGAAAATACCAGTTATGGTTTTAAGTGTTGAATATAACCACACGTTTTTTTTTTTTTTTTTGATAGGTAATAGATAGTTTCATTAAAAAAAAAAATTACATCTTGTTCATGATGGTGAACAAACTGTACTTGAAACAAATACAAACAAATCAAAGAGAAACAAAAACAATTGAGGGAAATCAAAAATGGAGAATATAATTACACACAATATAAAAAAAAATTTTAAAAAAGATTATTTATTTTTTTACAATTATTTGGAAAGGAATATCTGGTTTAAAAGATTCTCAACAGCAAAGTATGTAATTTTGTGTTGATCCCCATTCATGAATACTAATCACTTTCCTGTGCTATACATGGGAAAATTCGTCAAAAAATATTTATAAATGATACATCTATATATAATACTAGCCTCATCACACTTTATGCGTGTGATGAGGCTTTTTTTTCTAGTGTCATAATTTTCCTTTTAAAAATTTTATTTTTGAATAAGTTTATTTTGAAGACTTGAATTAGTAGGAGAGTGCCTTATTTTGTAGGCATTTTAAGTGGAGTTAGAGATATATTTTTACTAGGTTATCCTCAAGTTTTTTCCTTGTTAAATTTAAGGTTTATGAGTATTTCTAAATCACATAAAAGTCTAGTCCAAAGAGGAGAATCCTCTTATAAATAGTATAGATAAAAGCGAAATGTTTGACTTTTTGTTGAGCACTCCTCATTGCACCACGTGACTACGTAAATTTGTTTGAAAACCGTGACTACTAAATTAATGCCACGTCTACCATTAAAAACACGTAAGAGCATCCCCATCAGTATGTGCAAAAAAATTTCCATTTTGCACATCTAACACCTACTTTTTTCTATTTAATACACTTATTTTTACAAAATAACCACATCAGTTTGTCTATTACACACATTTATTCAAATAAAATATTCATTTCTTTAACCCAACACAACCCACACAGCAACCATCATCAGCCACCATCTCTCTCAAGATCGACGCCTCTAGCCTCCCACTGTGCAACAAGATTGACGTTGGAATCCACACAAGCCGATCACACCGGAATCCCAAAGAAAACCAGTAAAAAAAAAAAAAAACAAAAAAAAACAAATCTAGTAAAAAAAAATCAAAAAACCCCAAAGAACAACCAAAAAACCCGCTCCACAATCACCGATACCACCGACCCACACCCACAATCACCGATACCACTGACCCACACCCACAATCACTATCACGACAGCCTCAAGCTCAACCAAAATGGATCAAAACCCACGAGATTCTAGGTGACGGACTCGTCCGGCGACTCGACTTGCTCGACATCATTCTCATCGGCAGTGGTGGCAATTGGTGGAAGCTAGAGGAAGAAAGATTGATGAGATGAGAGAAAGAGAGAGGTGTGTTGTGCGCCTAAGAGAGAGGGAGGTGAGAGTCAAGTAGAGAGGAGAGAGAAAAAATTAATAAAATATTATATGCACATGCTACAGTAACCGTGCAAATTATACACAAGTTTACACCCACTGATGTGAATGTTTTTTTGCTCAAATTGTGTAAAAGTAGTTACTTTTTCCATTTTGCACATTTATGCACAAGCTGATGGAGATGCTCTAACAATGTATCTTTTCATTTAGTGTTTATACAAACTATTTCAGTACAAATTTTTTGCTATTATTGGCGTTCAATTGCATTGTTCCAGCGATTAGTTATAAATTTTACACATTTCCTAATAAAGTTCACCCAAAAAAAAATTCCTGCATATACTAAACTAGAGAGGCATGATTCTGCCTCTTGGATAGCAGTTACAAAGTATAAAACAACGCTTCTCTTAGTATGCTTTTCTCTCCCTCTCACTCTCTCTGAAATTATTTTTCTGTCAACTTTGAAAAATCTCTTTGGTGGTCCCAGGCCAATTTACTCCAACCCACAAATCTCCACAACTTCCATTACCGAATGGCTTAACTAATTGAAGAGAACACAAGAGAAGGATAACAAAGACCTGTACTACAAGAGAAGGATCACTGTAGAAAAGAGCACTACCACAAGAGAAGGATAACAAAGGATCTGATTGTGGGGAAAGAAAAAGAAAAAGAAAGAGGTGAGAAAAGATAGTTACAGAAGATATGGTGAGAAAGAATTGGAATTTTTCGTACCGGTACCTTGACATCGCTTCGCCCTTCTTCTTTTTTTTTTTTTTTTTCCTCTCTCTCTTCATGTTGCTTTGCCCAGGCGCCTCTCTAACCTTTGTTTTGTTTAGCTTTGTATAGGAGAAAATAGGTTTAACGTTTGTGTAGTTTGGGTTTCCTTTTTAACTTTTTTAGTGTGATGTTTTGTTAGATGTGCCCATACCTGTCTGACACACCACATGAATTGATTCTAATTCAGTTTTTTGCACAGTACCAATGTTAGTAGCATCAGTCAAGTGTCAAATATGGAAACAGTAGCTTTTAGCCTTTTAGTTTATAATAATAATATTATTATTATAATAATAATAATTATACATCAATTTTTGTTGATAGTATTGAAGTATATCAACTACTATAAATCTTAAAGATTTTAACAATTTATTTAGGTTTTGCCTAATAAACATATAAATGCATAAATAAATATTTATATCTATTTATTTACATATAAAATTAGCGGTAATTTCAAAACAATTCCAAAGTATTAACAAAACGACTTTCTGTTCAGTGGTGACTCTCTCAAGATAGTCCCATGGGTGAGGGTATACTTTTGCAAAAGTGAAAAATGAAGCTTTTTGAAAGGTGCTTGATTTACAAACACCGTTCCATACTTATTTACATATGTATTTTTTCATTCAATAGGCACATTTTAGACCAATAAGCACAGTTTCATTCAATAAGTACTTTTTGGTATATCTAATATGAAAGGGTATGACCATGGTTTTAAGAACCGCTACGGTGAAAGAATCGGAATAAGGATTGTTTACCGGTTTTATGGTTTGACAGGTGGTCGAACCGATGATGTCATAAATAATAAATAATTTTATAACTTGTCATTTTAACTAAAAAATTAAATAATAGTAAAACATTAAATATTAACTTACCAACTTTTGGACACTACTTAACAAAATTCAACCCAAAAAAAAAAAAAAAAAAACCATAAAAAGGGTGTAACAATTACAAACCATTTTTAGTTATTTTTTAATTTGTCAAATAACAAAAAGTAAGTCACCAATGGATAACAATATCATTGCCCACTTGATATTTTTTCCCCACCTATCCTACACTTACACGTGTATATCACATCCACCACACATTTTGAAACTCTACTATTATCCATACGTTTTAATCTCTTATTCAAACTTTCAAACAACAACTCTGAAGTCTGAACTTAGTTTCTTTCCTATGCTACTTTTTTCTAAATTTTCATTTCCCTCTTCAATATTCTCTCCCTCTATCTGCCTCTCTCATCAATATGGGTATGTGCAAGTGCAACTATGCAAGAGCAACAAACAAAGGCTGAAATAGACAGATCAAATCATTGTAAATTTGCTTCATTTTTGGGATCCTTCCTCAATACAAAGATAGGAAATCTGATGTTTTTGGGGTCACTGTTGGTGTCTTAGGCTTCACAACTTCAAGAATTCAAGGGTAAATTAGTAAAGTCAAAAACACTGCACACTCTTTCTAGAAAGTGGACACAAATTTTGGAATATCCCAAAAAGTTATAGACTAGAACAGAATGACGCAGAGGGAGTACATTATTCATCTATATATTCTGATTAACAAGCAATATCATTTGGTTTGATCTAAATAACGATTTGAAAAAAAAAAAAAAAACAGATTTACCTACACAGAAAACTCGATCTAGACAGCCTTTTCAGAATAATATTTGCCTACACACAGAAGACAACTATAAATGTTTAATTTCCAATTAGAACCCTTTTTTTAAAATATAGATACAATAGAATTTCAACTTATGACATCCGCTCCATGATAATTCTCTTATTTGACAACCAGAGACTTTACCAATTGAGCTAACTGGAACCCACAATTTCCAATTAGAACATATCACTTGGGATTTTTGAGATTCATTTCACATTTATATAATTTACTTTGGTATATTAAACAAGCAATTATTTTGGAAGATTCAAAGTGATTTAATTTAGTTCAAACTAACCTGATAAATTTGGCTCACAAACTCCAGGAGGGAGACAAATGTTAAAGAGCCAGTTTCAATGGCTTGTTGAGAATTCAAGTTGCCATCATGTGAAAAATCATGTGAGCTAGCCATCCGGTAATGACTAAGCACACTCATGGCTTTCTCTTTTGATTCTTTCACCTGTGAAAAAGTATACAGAACCGTAAGTACAGAAAGAACACATGCTTGAAGCCAGAGAAAGACCAATGATAACTAGGGAATCAAATACATGTTATAAGGAAGAGAGTTAAATATGCACAAAAGTAAGAAAGAGTGATGCAGCAACAAGTTAATTTTGAACCAAGACAACTTAGGTTTGTTTAGGTCTATTTTGTTCAAAAGACTAAATCTTTTTAAACCCCCCTAAGATTATTCTATTCCAAAGGAAACCCAGCTAAAATTATTCAAGTCTATCAGCCACTAAAATAGATAGAGAAAAGTGCCAGAAAGCAATTTGCAAACGATTATCATCTCAAGTTCAAAAGGAATTTACCGCAACCCCCACCACTAAAAGAAAAGAAATCCATGACCAAAAGCAACAAAACCTACAAGCTGTCCTGAAAGAATTAGTTATAATGCTTGCCCACCAATCTCACCAATTCCCCAGAAATGGAAATTAATCTGTTTCCAGTAAAAAAAAATTATGCAATTCATACACCTCTTTAAGCTTTTTTCTGCATACACACAAATTCTTATTAAAGAAACAAGTAAACAACAAAAATTAAAAACATTATGCCAAGCTCACAATTCTCTATTTCAAACCAATGTATAAAATAGGTTCTTCATTGTCTAAACACCTGCTGTTCAAGCACAACTCAAAACCCTGCTTCATGGAATCTAATAATAAAGGCAGGAGCCATCAAAAGATATAAAGCCAATCATGCAATAAAGATCTGGTCATCGTCGTCGTCCTCGTCATCCACAAGCTATTCCAATCAGCAATAGTTTGACATACTAAAGTTGCAATCTCTATAGACTCTATTACACTATTCAGATGAACTGACATATATAGAAGGCAAATTAGTCACTGAAATCATCATTTGGTAGAGAAATGACATCTCAACCAATCAATTTTCACTCTATCATAATGCCATATATTTAAGAGAGAAAAGAATACATACACATATTATATATATATATATATATATATATATCAAACTGACCTTGTCTCTGGCAGGTGGCTGAGACAAGAAGCAGGTAATTAGCTTGTGCAGATAACCATTGTACACATATATCATATCCTCGTCATCATTCTGTATAAATTACAAAGCAAACAACACAGCAGACTTAATGACATGCCAATGAGAGACAAATTACAAAGGTACAATCTTAAAATTGATTACTTATTTCAGATCAAGTTAAATTAAAATGTTACAGCAATCTGGACATGAAATAACATAACAATCAATTTTCTAGAAGGGGAAATATACGAGTTATTAATGGGTGCAACATCAGAACAAAGTAAAGACATGAAACCAGATTATTTTTTTGATAGGTAAAAAGATATAAACCTGTTACATTTCATTCTATGCATGCTACAATGATTGTAAACTTTGACCAACTATATAATGGGAACTATGAGATAACATGAAACCAGATCAAACAGTAACCCCCAAAGAAATGCTGCATAGAACCGGTGCATTAATCGCTCTACCCTGAACATGACCAAACCATCCCAAGTGACTCTTTTCATCAATAGAGGCCACCCGTATCTTTTAGAAAAGTTCATCATTATGAATCTTATCTTTCCATATATTTACACTTATTCATCTTAACATTTTAATTTCAGCTACACTCATTTTATGAATATGTTGCTGCTTAACAGTCCAACATCTAGTACCATAAAGCATAGCTTGTCATCTTTTTCTTTTTTTCTTCTTTGGATTGGTATAGTGCATAACTTGTTTTATAGTAGTCTTATAAAATATATATCCTACGATCACACAATGCTCCTCATGCGTTTCTCCACTTCATACTTACACCTTGTTCTTATCCTATGATTCACATCATCTTCAATCTCTCCATCTTTGTGGGGAGTTGCACTTCAAATGTTTAGGATTCAGAGGGTTTTGCCGGGGAATGTGCCAGCTTGAGAAACTAGCTTGGTAAGTTTGGTTCAGATATATGGAAAATGGTGCCAGCTTGTTTGATGTGGCTTGCTTGGAAGGAGAGGAATAGTCGTACCTTTGAAGACAGGGAAAGCTCATCAAATCAATTGAAAGCTTTTTTTGCTCGTACTCACTTTGATTGGTCCTGGATTTGGGGTTTTACACAATGTATTTCTATTTTAGATTTTCAAGTTTCCCTTAGATTTACCTTTTGAGACTTTTGTAATTCTTTCCCTCTGTGTTCATCATCCTGAACATAAGGCCTTTCTTGGTTCTCAATAAATATTCATTACTTATCAACAACAAAAAATATATTGAAAGCTCTCTCTCTGTCTCTTTTGTATCTCTTCAATATCAGTCTTACGAGTTACAGCCCCTTCATTTCTGTTTCTTTTTTTACTAAACTTACATTCCATATATCTTTATCTCAGTCCTCCTTTTTTTTTTTGGATAAGTAAATAAAAGTCTATTATGTGTCAAACAAGGATGCCTAGCAATACACAAGCAGTGTTCTACAGGACATTCTCAAGCTACTTTACAATGATCAGTAAAATCTAAAAAAGAAGAGAGAAAATGGCCTGGAAACAGCCATCCATTCAAGCAGGACCCCCTAAAAATAGACTTCAGCTCTGTTGTGCTCCTAAGTCTTCGAAAGCTCTCTTATTACGCTCCTTCCAAACGGTCCACATAAGGCATTATGAAACAGCCCACCAAATGCCACCCACCCCCAAGACTCCAACACTTCACGCACCCTCCTTGGCATCACCCACTGCACCCCAAACAAACAGAATACAAAAGACCACAACTCCTTAGCAAACTTACAATGAAGCAACAAATGACCACACTCTCCCTATTGTTCTTGCACATGTAACACCAATCAATCATGATAACCCTTCGACAGTGTAAGTTATTCAATGTAAGAATCTTACCCATCACAGAAGTCCAAGTAAAAAAAGATACCTTAGTTGGGACATGAACCTTTAGATTCTAGAGTGTCTCCATAATTTTTTAATTTAATATCCACCTTTAATTTCATCCACTAAAACTAAATCTGCAAAAAGCATAGCCAAGAGACTTCTTCTTAAACCAATTTAGTGCATTTTTTTAATGAATAATAACATTTATTGTTGAAACCCAGTATACAAGGAATATACTAAGAGAGAAAGAAACAATCAAACCATAGAACAACTATTAGTGAAAGTAAAGCAAAGAGGAAGAAGAGAAGGTGGACAACACAGCCATCCACTCATATAGAACACGCAAAAACAGTAAAACACTAGCTTCAGCTCCGTAGAAGGCCTCTCTAAACCTTCAAACCATCCACAATAGACGCAAAGTAACTGTACTCCAAACAGCTCCATTACCCCAATGTCCAATTGATATGATACAGCTTATTCTTCAATTTTTAAAAATGGTATAAATGTTGTATTTTGAAAAAGCATGGTTTAACAGGATGCCAAGCATGCACTTAGTGAGCTCATCCATCACCAGTGCCAAGAGATAAGAGCTTGATGTTAATCCTTTTGATGCTCATCAAAAGAGAGTAAAATGTTTTAAGCCTTGAGGAACAAAACCTTACCTTCTCTCTCCCTCTCCAAAATACCACAAAAACCTCTACAGTGATAAAATACAGCTGGATCTCTTAAATGACCAAAATACCTTAAAAACCTCAAAAATGTCCCTCGAAACCTTCAAAATAATTGAAACATCCTTAGAACCTCAAAAATGACAAAAATACCCCCACCCCCAGAAACCTTTGAAATGACCAAACTAACCTTGAAACCTCCAAAACCACCAAAATACCTTCAAACCACCAACAAGACTTAATAATCCCTAAAACTACCAAAATGATAAATATACCCCCAAACCATTGAAATGACGAAAATACCTCCCAAAACATAGAAAATGATCACAATATGCCTCAAAACTTCAAGAATCAGCCCCAAACTTTTAAAAGTCACACAAAAACAACTTTTTAAGTGCATATTAATGTGTATTGAGTACATGGGCAAGTTGGATCCTACCCAAAATTAATAGATTGGATGGGCAATGGATAATTATTGTTTAGTTGATACTTTTATTAAATTTTTTTGTTTTGTATTTTGCTTTTTGTTGTCACACTCTTATTTTGATTGTGCTTATAAGTAAAATTTTCAATAATTTATAAGTGTAACTTTTAGCTATTTTATTTTGATTGTTCTTATTTTTTAGGTTGATTTTAGTAGTTCTGTATTAATATTTTATAGTGGTGAGTTAAAGTTGTTATTTTATATTCATATAAAATAATATAGCTATTTTATTTTGATTCTTCTTATTTTTTAGGTTGATTTTAGTAGTTCTGTATAAATATCTTATAGTGGTGAATTAAAGTTGTTATTTAATATTCATATAAAATAATATAGGAAAATTTGTGAATTTTGTATGAGTCAAATGTTGGAAAACGTTTTCTAGAGCATTTTTAGGAACACAATCAAACACCAAAAAACAAGTAGTTTTCCTTGAAAATGTTTTCTTTCGGAAAACACAACTAACTCTGAAACATAGAGCCTTAATATTACCAGTACCACACTTAAGAAAATGTCAAATTTGTAAAAATTCAGCAAGGAAAAAAGTGACATTACAAATAAACCTGGTAAGCCGCAGTTCGAAGAACTTTTTCCAATAATGACTGGAAGACATTGTTTGAGAAAAGAACTTCCAAGCACGAATGTAGGTAACCTAAATCATTTGATGAAGCATTTGAAACAGACTCCCTTGCAGCAATCACGTCTAAGATTAACATCAAGTGTACGGCCCAAGCAAGCCTTACACCGTCAACAAAGCCCTCAACTTTTAAATCATTTCCAACAGCCATCACCTAAACCATGCATGATCATGAGTAATTTCTGAATCATTGCAAAAACATTATAGAGATTGAGTAAAAAACAAACCACCAAGATTTCTCATCTTACAATTTCATGGAATTCATGCCTAAAAGATACATCACAGGAGAGAACGGATGTTTTATCAGGTGCTGCACTCAGAGCATCTGATACGAAAGCGATGACAAGAGAAAAAAGAAGGCTAAACGTAATCTGCATCAACAACAAATAGTATTATGTGATAAAACAGTAAAAGTATATAAATGCATGAGAACATGTAAATCAAATTACATTCATGAATATATATATTTTTTGATAAGTAAAATAAATTCATGAATAATACATACAATGTGTTTGTGTTGAGGAGAATTTTTTTTTTTTTCTTTTTTCTTTTTTTTTTTTTGGGGGGGTGGGGAATTCTCTACAGTTTACGGCTAAAACAATTCAAAAAAAATCAAAGGCATAAAATCTGCCATGTTGCTAATGAAGATTTTATCCAAGGGAGCACAACAAACATTCTCCAAAGTCTAAACAGCATTGCCCATTTAGAAATTGAAGACTACTGCCACCACCAAGAAAAATCTCCACCTATAATGGGATCTCTGTACTTTCCTGCTAGATGGCAACGACGAATACCATATTTTCTTTATCAATCTTCCCACAATTCCACTAGCTCAAACTTCTCAAGCCATCCAATTCAGCCTTGACTGGATTCTTATCCATGACTCCATGTGTATCTTAAGTGTGTCAAACACTCAGTAATTTTCAAACCAAACCCTAAATGCAATAAGCTAAAAAATCTTCAGTCCATAAGAATATAAACACATACCTGATGTTTTAAGGTGGTGTTACTCTGACTAAGTTCAGCAGCACTATCTTTTAAAGTGGAAAAAATATCTTTTACATCCTTTGGGCCTGCAAACAAGACATGACACAGCACTAGCAATATGAATACTCTTCTAAGAGAAAAGTACAAACAATTGATTGCATCACATTTGGATTACCCTTATTTGGCTTTTACTGGACAAAGAAACAAAATATATTTATTTAAACAAATTCAACATGGGCTCTAAAATGTAGATGTGTTTAGGAAATAACCTTTTTTTATGATCAGTAAGAACAGAAATTCATTAATGAAAAAAAAAAAAAAAAAAACAGCAAGAAAAATTATGCAAAATACAAACTTTTTCTAGATATGCCAACAGGGAGTGACACTGAATTGTCATATTTATTTTTTTAAGTTAGGGCATTGCAATGTCAACATATACTAAAGAACCTAGGTTCCAGGACCAAAACACAAGACCTAGCTTGGGATCTATCACACATGTTCGTACACTAAAAATAGTATAGATTTGGCCTCATTATGCCATATCTCCAGCTTCATGGCCATTGCTTATTCTCATGGAAATGGACTTATATTCTGATGCATATATTCATAAGATATATTCAATCAATCTCTTATCCTTCTGCTAGGCATTGATAGTACAACATAAAAATCGAACAATACTTGCATGGCTCAGGAACTTTTCCTGATCATTAAGTTTCGGCTACTACTAAATCAACTTAACCAAGCTGAACTACTGAGCGCAGGCGAGCTCAAAGAATCAATACTCCCCTCTCAACTCACTGTCAAACCTAGCTAAAATAAGGAAATTCCAACCCAAACATACTATGGTTACAATGAGTCAGAAACTATGGATATATGCGCACCCAGTTGCATACTTAATTGAGGTATACCTACAACTCTATTCAACAAGTTAAATCCCATGCAATCAAACAACAGTTAACTTCACAAAAGCCATGCTAGATGGAGGTATTCTAAGTAACTCTGAATTTGTAGAATTTCAAATACCACAACATGGAAATCAGAAATTTCTGTATAAGAACAACTTTTTTTACATTCTAAAGAATTCTAAGATCAAATTCTTCATATTTTATCTTAATGTGACAGAGAACCCTCAAGAAGGAGCATGGTTAATATCTTCCAATTATTTTATCTTAGTGTTTCTTCTACTGGTAGCCAGCACATTTCATGAGAATATTGGAACATGGAAAGCTAGATTGCCATAATTGCATTTCATAGAGGATACATCATGAATGATAAGATGCCAATCGCAAGCTCATGACAAAACTTGTGTGGTAAAACTTCAAGCGGCTAACTTTAAGAATAAAACAAACCAAACGAAGTGCAGTTCAAAGATTTTATTTTTTTACTAGTACACTTTTGGCCCTTAAAGTTTGGGGTTGTTTTCATTTTAGAGCTTCATGTTTGATTTCATTTTCATATTGACCCTACCATCCATTTTCGTTAGTAATCTAACCATTCAATTCGCTTTGTGTTTAACTATTTCATGAAATACTAGCTTTAAAATGTATGTAATCTAGGAATTTCATTGTTATAGGCAAAAAAAAACATATTATGGATGGTCAAATTACTAACGAAAATGGATGACAAGGGCAGTATGAAAATGGAATCAAACATGGAGGGCCAAAATCAAAATTTTGAAATGTAAAGGGCCAAAATCAAAACAACCCACTTAAGGGGCCAAAAGTGTACTTTAGTCTTATTTTTTAATTGCTTTCCCCAACACATGGGGTAAAGGGAGTCGCATAAAGTTACAGATACATAACCTCTTTTCTTTTTCTTTTTTCAATATTTTAATAGGTATATAAAATATAAGTTAACCAACTTTGTCTCAAGATGTGCTGTTAGTTGCCATCAGAAACCCATGTTGTGACTGCAACACTTGCGTAGGTCACTTATAATTAAAAAATGTTCTACTTGCAAGTAATAAAATAGTGTATTCAACTTGAAATTGGTTTGAATCTTACTTGTCCGCACAACCAGAACAGAAAGGACAAGGCAATGGCCAAGTATAAGTCTTTCCCTACAAACCACTGCTTGCCGCTCAACAAGAGCACCTCTAGAATCAAGAACATAGCGCTCACAGTGGGGCCCACCCAAACCTGCTGGTTCTTCCCGATTCAGTTCCTGTAATTAAACAGACAGAAATTATGCTCAAAACATTAACGAAAGTGGCTACACAAAAAGTAGGATCCAACAGAAGTTTTCCTTGGTGAACATCAAAGATATAGTAATCAATGAGTGGATATGCTTAAACTTCCTTAATTAAGAGAGAGTCTAAGCTGGCTTGATTTTTAATATCAGAACCAAAGTATCCAACCAATTCAAACCAAATTCAGATTTAAGATTTTGTTATTGAACCCAATATCTATCTAAGTTGCAGGACAGTCTAATGTATTACAAGGATAATAATGACAAGGCACGATAGAGTGACATGGCACAAGGCCAATCAAGCCTAAGAGTTCATTTCACATGTACCATATGGTTATTGTAGCTAAATCCAAATGTGCCAAGTTTATTATAGCATTGTAATCAAAGGCAAGCCAGGAGCTCGCCTAGGTGCTCGGGCAAGGCAAGGCACCACTAAGGCACCTTAAAGGCTCTAAGGAGAGGCGCCTTTAGTGAGGAACTCGCCTTCAGAGCCTAGGCGAGCAATGCGACCGCCTTAAGCCATGAAAAAGGCGCTAAGGCAAGAGCCTCAAGGTTTTTTTTTTATAGAAGTTTGTTGTGAACCCTATTATTAGATTATTGATTTAAAAAGGCATGTTATAAAACCTATAATTAGTTAAATTAATTTATAGAAATTTGTTGTAAAACTTATTGTTATATAGAAGCTTGTTGTAAAACCTATTTGTTAGAATAACTAATAGAGCCTAAACCATGGTAATCCTATTTTGAAATAATTTGATAGACCTAATTTATTCATGCAACACATTGAAAAAAACCTAATTATAATATTTTGATACACTAGGTACATATGATTTAAGTTCTATATGTATAATAAATATATTAAGAATTTGGTGCCTCGCTTTACTTAGGCTAGTGCCTTTTTGTCGCCTTATGCCTCAAGCGATACAAGGCCTTGGCACCTTAAGGTCACCTTACGCTTTTGACAACCTTGATAGTAGTATTTGAAAATTGAAAGGAAACATGGTTAATGACACGTGCACATGTTACATTTCAGAAGAATCGAAATCTTATGTCCAACTTTCCCTCAACTGCTCTATGTTCCACCAATAAATACTTGCCACAGGTTTCCTTATTTAATTAAATCCTCCCATTGTACCTTTTCTTAATTTAATTACCCAAAATAAATTAAGAAACCAAACGCACCATCACCATCAACCTTGGCCGGCACCGGCCACTGCCGCCCTTGATGTCACTAATCACGGCAACCACTTTCACCCTATCTACACTGCCGGACATCCAAGCAAATGCCACCAACCACCATCACTCCACCAAAAAAAACCCAACAAATCCAAAACCACCATCCATTATTGGTTTCTTTTACCTTCTACGAGATGGTTAATAATTCATTAGTTGGGTTTAAATAGATTGACACACATTCAAGCAAGTTTGTTCAAGTTTGCTTGAGGAAACCCATTTACTCAATTCAAGACCAATTTGCTTGAGGAGGTCAGTTCTTTGAACATAACTTTCGCAAGTGGCTGTTAAGCCATTTAAATGACTAAAATTGCTCCAATAAAGGGGGATTATAAAGGAGGCCCGGCTACCTCAAATTAGCCAAATAATTAGCGGTTTTCTTCTTTCAATCTAGCTATTATGGGTGGTTCTCGCAGTTTTTTTATTGAATCCAAATTTATTCAACTAGTGGTAGAGGAAGGGGGACGGTATTTTTCTTTAAGGATTTTTGAGCGGGGAAGGTACTTCATGAAATCGGTCTTCATGGGTAAGAGTGCGGTACATTGGCTGGTAAGAGTCCCAAGTATTTTTTTACGTTTAGGGAAGGTGATATAGCTTATAGCCTCCAGCGGAGTTCCAATTCTTTTGGCTTGTCCCTACTATTGACTAAATTCAAAATTGGCGGGTTTAGGAGGTCTATTATTATTCCGAAGGGCAGAGCAAAGAATGGATGGAGGGTTTTTGGGTTAGAACTAAGGAAGATATTGGAACCTGAAAACTATGTGAATGGTGGTTCTAGTCATTCGAAATTTGTTGCTCAGCCACATAAGGAAAACTCAGGGATTCAACCATGTAAAACCTTTGCAGATACAGTGCGTGGGCATCAAGTGCAGGTCAGGGGTAGAAATCAGCCACATTTGTTAAGCATCCATGATAAGGGGAAATTGCAATTAGGGGATAATAAGGGGGTGAACCAGAACCCAGTAATTGAACAGATGATATTGAGCGAAATACCGGCGAGCATACCAGGTCCAACGGCTTTAGAAGGAGGAGAGGTGAGTTCTCAGTGCATTAATGCGAACCTTAATTTGGGAGAGCCAAATCCGGTAGGAAATAAAAAAAGATTCCCGTTGAAATTCAATTCAAATTTGAATGAATCTCTTTATGGAAGAGGACGTGAATTAAGGAGGTCTTACTGGACAGGGGAAGGGTTGACCGTGGAGGTGAATGGGGAAGGAAAAAGGCATGTTGCATGGAATAATAATAAAGGTGGAAGGAGGAGTTTTAAATGGGTTACAAGGAGTCAAAGGGAGCACGTGTTGGGCCTTGAGACTTCTGGTGACACACTGATTCAACAAAAGCCCGTGGTGGGCTCAGACCAAGACATTCAAGTGGGCTCTCCAAACGACTCTAACCCAGAGTCCACCGGCCCAATTAGGATGGAAGTGGGCGAGAGTTCTTCCTTGGCTGACCCAAGACCACCAACACCAGTAGCCCACGTGTCGGTGAAGCCCAACACATCTCACGAAGCTTCTGTTGTCCAGATTGAGGCAATGGGTCGACATGCTAAGCCTACGAGGGAGGTCGACATTAAAGGCGGTCGTGGACTTCACGCCGAGGAGTCACCGGCGCCGATGGCTAAGGCCGATATAGAGCGAAACCACTCCTCAAGGAAGACGATGAGCTCAGTTGTCTGTGAGACCTCGGCTGGTCACACCAAGAAGTTGGGTCGACCTGCGAAGTCATCGGCAGTGACCCAGTGCCCTGTTTCAGATGGGTCTAAAGCCGAGGACTCACCGACAACACTAGATAGCGCCGATATAGCTCTAACCCACTCTACAAGGACGGAGATGATGATCGTTCCTCAAACCGAGAACATGGGTTGCCTGGCGAAGACATTAGTGGAGGTTGAGGGTCCTGTTTTTGATGGGCCTCGCGCCGGTGAGCCTCCGATCCTGCTGGGTAAGGCAGAAACAAAGGGTGACAGGGCAACAAATGGTCTTGAATTATCCGATTACGTTCTGAGTCTATCGAGAGTTAGGAATGCAGATTTGGGTATTCAAGATGGGGATGAAGGTGGTCAGGTTGATTGTGCAAGTGGTGTTCAAGGGATAGACACCTCCCATCAGGCTAACCAGTTATCGGTGCTAGCATTGACACAGGCAAACACAGTTAGTGCTAATATGGGCTCGGGTGATGGGGATAGCTTCTCCCCTTTGATTACTATTAATCCTCTGGGATTGGTTGTGTCGGATGAGTTGAATAGTAATAATGAGGTGATGGGGTTTGGTAATACTTTGAATATTTCTAATTGGGTGAAACATAGAATCCCGGTTTTAGTAAGATGATGGGGCTTTCTTTGGGTTGGCATGAGAAGATGTGTATTATGCTCTTACAAAGGCTTGAGGGGGAGATTGAGGCTGCCAATCTGATGCACAGGAGAGATGTAGCCCACCAAAAAGTTGTCTCCAAGGATAAAGGGAAGAGGGAGTTGAGGAATTTGATTTCTTCGGTTAATTATGATGGTAGGTAGTTTTCTTTGACTGCAATACTGAGATTGTAGTAGGGAGTTTACAGTTTTAATGAAGTTGAAAATGGTGTCATGGAATGTTCGAGGATTGAATGATTCGCGGAAACGTTTGGTAGTTAGAAATCTACTTTGTGAGTGGAATTGCGATGTAGTCTACCTTCAAGAAACTAAGCTTGCTAGCATGGATAGACAGTTGGTTTACAACTTATGGAGTTGCCCTTATGTAGACTGGGTGGCTTTGGATGCAGATCAGACAGCTGGTGGGGTTTTGATAATGTGGGATAGGAGGGCTTTAGAAAAATTGGGGGTTGGTTTTACTTGGGCTTGCTCTGGGGTTTATGGCTTGAAAGATAACAACTTGAGGGGGCAGATGTGGGATGAGCTGATTGGAATTCAGCAACTTTGGGAAGTTCCATGGTGTTACATAGGGGACTTTAATATCGTTCGCTTCCCAAGTGAACGGTTGGGGAGATCGCGCCTTACTACGGCTATGGAGAATTTTTCTAAGTTCATTGAGGAGCTTAATTTGATAGATTTGCCGTTGAAAGGAGGGAGTTATACTTGGTCTAGTGGTTCGGATCAGCCTTTGATGTCTAGGATAGCTAGGGCTCTGGTTTCTCATGATTGGGAGGATCACTATCCGAATGTGATCCAACGGGTCTTACCTCATCCTATTTCAGACCACTTCCCTATATTAGTGGAGGCAGGAGGGATATTGAGGGGGAAGAGTCTTTTTAGGTTTGAGAACATGTGATTAAAGACGGGTGGGTTCACAGATAGGGTTCATTCTTGGTGGAATCGATATTCCTTCTCAAGTACGCCTAGTTTTGTGCTTGCCAAGAAGTTGAAGGCTCTGAAAGAAGATATTATTCAATGGAACCGCAGTGAATTTGGAAATGTAGGTCGTCAAAAGAAAGAATTGTTGGAGGCCTTGAAATTATTGGATGCTAAGGAAGGGGAGCATGGCCTTTCTAAAACGGAGATAGGTGAGAGAGCTGTGGTGAGATCTCAAATACAATACCTTCTCTCTTTGGAAGAAATCTCGTGGAGACAGAAATTAAGGATGCTATGCATTAAGAAAGAAGACAACAATACCAAATTCTTCCACAAGGTGGCTAATTCTCGGAGAAGGTATAATCATATTAGTATGTTGGAGGTGGATGGGGTTATGTATGAGGATGAATCAGAGATAACAGACCAAGTTGTACAGTTTTATAAAAACTTGTACAAGGAGACAGAGGAGTGGAGGCCTTTCGAGTGGAGGCCTTTCGTGGAAAGTTTGGAGTTTGATCAGATAGAGGGTATAGAGAGGGATTGGCTTGAACGGAGGTTTGAAAGGGAGGAGATTCTACGAGTTGTCAAAGAGTTGAAAGGGGATAAAGCTCCAAGTCCTGATGGTTTCACAATGGCCTTCTATCACCATTGTTGGGGAGTTGTGGAAAGAGATGTCTTAGCTATATTTGAAGAGTTTTATCAACACAATTAGTTTGAAAAATCTCTTAGTGCGACTTTCATAGCCTTAATCCCTAAGAACGGTACCTCCAATATTCGAGATTTCAGACCTATTAGTTTGGTGGGGAGTGTATACAAGATCTTGGCTAAGGTTTTGGCAAACCGCTTGAAAGAGATTTTGGATCAGTTGATATCTGAGTCTCAGAACAGCTTTGTGGGTAGTAGACAGATACTTGATTCAGTTCTTATAGCTAATGAGTGTGTTGATAGTAGGGTGAAGAGCAAGTTTCCGGGGGTTATTTGTAAGCTGGACATTGAGAAAGCCTATGATCATGTGAATTGGGAGGCTCTTCTAGATTTTTTGAAAAGAATGGGATTTGGGGTGAGATGGTGTAGGTGGATTCGTACATGTATATCTACAGTCCAATTCTCTGTCTTGTTTAATGGGTCTCCAGCTGATTTTTTTGGGAGTTCAAGAGGGTTGAGACAAGGGGACCCGCTATCTCCTTTGTTGTTCCTAGTTATGATGGAGGTCTTCAGTAAGATGATGAAAAGAGTTGAAGGGGCTGGTTTATTTCGAGGTTTTAAGGCTGATGGCAAACGGGGTGGAGAGGTATGTGTCTCGCATCTATTGTTTGCGGATGATACGATTCTATTTTGCGATGCAAATGAGGAGCAGATTCTACATATTCGGATGCTTCTTCTTTGTTTTCAAGCCGTGACAGGTTTAAAGGTTAATACTTTGAAGAGCGAGATGGTTCCCCCATTGGGGAGGTTCCTAATGTCCATGTCTTGGCAAAGATTTTGGGTTGTTGGATTGGATCTTTACCTATGACTTATCTTGGTATGCCATTGGGGGCGTCCCACAAGTCCCCCCACTATTTGGAATCCTATCTTGGAGAAAATTGAGCGGAAGCTGGCTGGGTGGAAGAAGATGTATTTGAAAAAGGTGGAAGATTGATGTTGCTGAAGAGTACATTATCTAGTCTTCCTAATTACTCTTTATCTCTTTTTACTATCCCTACACATGTGGCCAATAAAATTGAGAGGTTGCAAAGGGATTTCTTGTGGGGGATTCCAAGACTCATTTGGTGGGATGGGACAAGGTATGTGCACCTCTGGAAAATGGTGGGTTAGGAGTAAGGAAATTAACTACTCTTAGGGTCCGTTTGGATACAGCTTATTTTGCTGAAAACTGAAAACAATAAAAAAAATAATGAAAAAGTTACTATTCATTGGCCGGATACTGTTCATTGGCCTAAATGCACTGTTTATGTCTCATGAACAGTGCAAGAGGCACTGGTTCAAAAAAAAAAAAAAAAACGTAAACGCAGGGAACCCAAACGCACACTTAATAAAACCTTACTAGGGAAATGGTTGTGGCGGTTCGGGGTCGAGGAGACAAGGCTTTGGAGAAGGGTTGTAGCTCTAAAATATGGGGAAGAATAGGGGGGATGGATCTCCAAGCTAGATAGAGGGGTACATGGGTGTGATTTATGGAGAAGTATCCGAATGGGTTGGGAGGTTTTTAGCAAAAATATTCGGTTTGAGGTAGGGGTGGAGGATAGAGTGAAACTTTGGACAGATCAATGGTGTGGAGAGTCTCCACTTCAATTAACCTTTCCAAGTGTATATAGGATTGCTTCCAATAAAGAGGCATCAGTAGCTTCTTCTCTTAAACGGTTGGGGACAGAGGAACGGAGAAGCTAGGATGTTCGTTTCATCTGGAGACCAAATGATTGGGAAATGGATGGTGTGGATGAATTTCTCCGTACTTTGGGTTCTAATTTACCTCATACTGAGAATGGAGATCGTATGCGATGGAAGTTGACGAAGAATGGGGATTTTGACATTCAATCGTTTTATAATAAGTTAAGAAACCCCTTGCCCATTATCTTTCCTTGGAAAGGTGTTTAGAAGGTTAAGGCTCCTCAGCGAGTTTCTTTCTTTGTATGGACTGCTATATGGAATAAGATCCTTACAAGTGACAATTTGACGGGTAGAAGGATGGATTTTGTTGACTGGTGCATTATGTGTCGTTGTAATGGAGAGACGGTAGATCATTTGCTACTTCATTGTGGTAAGGCTTACCGGTTGTGGAGTTTGGTTTTTAGATCTTTTGGGATTTCATGGGTCTTGCCAGGATCGATTGCGGATACTCTCTTTGGTTGGTGGAATTGGCCTGGAAAGCATTCGTCTAGCATTTGGAATTTAGCTCCGTTGTGCTTAATGCGGTGTCTATGGAAGGAACAAAATTGGAGGACGTTTGAGGACATGGAACGTTTTGACGACCAGCTATTGGCTTCTTTTAGTGGCTCACTTTTTGACTGGTCTAGGGCTTGGAGACTCACCACTAGTGATTCTCTCACTATGTTCCTTAGCTCTCTCCTTTGTAATTAGTAGCTTTTCTTTTTTTCTTTGTTCTTTTTTCTTTTCTTTCTCTGTAATCTTTCTATGCCTTATGTTTTTCTGCATAAGGTAGTGTTCTTGAATATACATCCTTATTACTTATCAAAAAAACATAATTCATAATATCATTTGCAAACAACCTCTGTGTGATGGCGGTTCCAAATTTGTTGAGTTTTTTTGGTGGAGTGATGGTGGTTGGTGGGATTGAGAGGGGCGGTGGGATTTGCTTGGATGTCCGGAGGTGGTGTAGATCTGGCAACGTTGGTTGCCGTGACCAGTGATGTCAAGTGCGACGGTGGTTGCCTTGGCCAGTGACATCAAGGGCAGCGGTGGCCGGCGCTGACCAAGGTTGGTGGTGGTGGTGGTGGTGGTGGTGGTGGTGGTGGTGGTGTGTTTGTTTCTTAATTTATTTTGGGAAATTAATTTTTTTTTTTTTAAAGGTATAATGGGAGGATTTAATTAAATAAGGAAACATGAGGCAAGTTTTTATTGGTGGAACATAGAGTGGCACAAAGATTTTGATTCATTTCAAGAAGTTGTTAGAAGTAGAACCATGAGCATTATTAATGGCCTGTTTGGAAGTTTAGAGAGGGAGGAGAGTAGAGGGGAATAGAGGGGAGGAGAGTAGTGGGGAGGAGGGTAGAGGGGAATGGTTCCCCTCCACCTTGTTTGGATGTTTTTAAAATTAGTAAGGAGGAAGGGAGTAATTAGCCCTTCCCCTTGTTTGGATGTTTTAAAAATTAGGATGGAGAGGAAATGAAATGATTAAAATAGACAAATTTACCCCTATTTGAAAATGGACTTGCAACATTGGTCTATTATTAATTTAGAAAGGGTAAATTGGAAAATTTATCTAGTCAATAATTTATCTACTCTACTCTCCCTTCAAATCTCTCCAATTTGGGAGAATTAAAAATGAGAGGTTAGAGGTGGTTGAAACCCCTCCAAACTTCTCCCCCTCCTTCCTTAAAAAACTTCCAAACAAGGTCCTCCCTCTACTCTACTTCCCCTCCTTTTTTAAACTTCCAAACAGGCCATAAATCTAGCATGTGCATGAGCCTCTATCTAATTTTCCCTCCAATTTTCAAGTACTACAACAAACTTGGTACATATGGATAACAAATATGGCCCATGTTAAATGGACCCTTTGGCTTGGATGGCCACGTGCCAGGTCAGCCTCTCATGCCACATCATCGTCACCCTTGTAAGGCATTAGACTCCTACGTCAATTAGTCTCTGGTTGGACAGGGTCTCCCAGATAACATTAAGTTAACCCAACTAGATTGTAATCTAGAAGGCATTACGAATTCTCACACACCCCCCCCCCCCCAAAAAATAAAAAAAATAAAAAAATCCAGTACAATTCCTAGGGTACACAACCTCTGGAAGCAAGCAACAAGGACCCTGGCTGCAGTAGAAGAACAATAAAACTAATATTTATCTTCTCTCTGAAAAATCTGTGATTCTTCTGTTCTTTTCATTTTTTTTGAGTTGCTACAGGGAGATTGCTTAGGGAGTCTTATTTCTGGTTCTTGTTTTGGGTGTTCCTCCCTGAGGTTCTGTACTCTGTGATTTTTGTACTGGTTTGGTATCATTTTTTGCTTTGTCTTCCCCTTCATTTTTTTTATGACAACCACCAACAAAGAGAGAGAGAGAGAGAGAGAGAGAGAGAGAGAGAGAGAGAGAGAGAGAGAGAGAGAGTTCTTTGATGTGACAAGTTAGTGATAGTGGGACCCATAGATTTTATTTTATTTTTTTATGAAAATGCCACTGTATTCATTTCATTTTCAAGAAAATGAAAACACCAAAAAGTAGTATTCAGTTTTTGTATTCAAATCCTTTTTTTTTTTTGGATACTAAAAATGAGAACTGAATACAAATACAAAGTCAAACAAGTTTTTTAGTGGCAGGTCCTACAAAAAACTAAAAATGAATACAAAATACATCCCTTTTTTGCTCAAACCAAACAGGCTCTAAATGTTCTAAGTTTGCTCAATCACATCATTTACAAAACCCACAAAACCAATGTCCAACATTAACATCAAAATTGTAATTGTCATTGTCACTCAACATAACATGAAAGCCCTCTTTCCTTGGTTGTAACCAACTCATACGGGTTAGGATTAGATGAGGCACAATATTAGAGCTAAGTAGGTCATAGGTGTCGTCGAAAGATTGATGGTAAATGACATAATTTTTGGTGTATGTGTATTTGAGGTGAGATGACATGAAGAGATGGGTAGGTATATATAAAGGGGTAGAAATGCAAGATGTGAAAATGGTGAATTAAAATGCAAAGAGTTTTGTGTGTATGTGTGAGGGATGAAAAATCTTGAAACATTAGACCGAATTATACAAAGAATATTTATTTTTTAATTAGAGAAGTCTTGAAACATTGAATCAAAAAGTCAATATTTAATTTGTTCTTATCTCTAATATGGCACTTGAGAATATTTCAATTCTCTTTGCATAGAATGCCTCACAAGGCAAAACCTCATGCTTTCCCACATGAGGTCTCTGCTTTTATATATACTGGCGTATGACCCGTGCAATGCGCAGACTTCTTTTATTTATTATTCATGAAAAAATATATAAAATCATAAAAATATTATGACAACTCCATAGAAAATTAAAATAAAATAAACTGCTTTTTTAAAAAGAAAATGAAAAGGAAAAAAACTTCCCATTTATTTATTTTTCTTAATTATTATTATTTTTTAAAATGATGAGAAACTCCCTTAAAATTGAAGGTGTGTTTATGCATTAAATATGGTCAAATGAAGAAAATACAAAAAACCTCAATTATACAAACTATGTTGTCACGATTATAGGATTCTTATTGTTAGGTTCTAAGTACTTAGGAACTTATGAATTAGAACTCAAATGTGTAATGTTGGCAAACCATGATCAAAACAGGTTATTTAGTCTTGTTTAGACTTGCTCAAAGTTGTGTTTTTTATGTAAAGTTGGAATCGAGCTATTGCAGAATTAAGTGTGCATTTCGGCTTGGCTCGATCGATCGAAGTTTAGACTCGATCGATCAAAACTCTTGCAGAATGTTTTTCTGCAGATTTTTCCAACTCAGCCCTAAGCCCATATGACGTGTAGGATTTTATGTTTTGCCCTAAGTATAAAAAGGAAACCTTAACCACGTTTTTGAGGTTGCTCTGTTTGCTGTGTGTTTGAATCTCTTGTGAGATCTAGAGGTGGTTGCCTTCACACATGCTTATGATTATCAAGAAGGAGATTTCTTCAAGAGCTTGATGATCAATTCAGTTGCTGCATAAAGAACTTAAAGATACACAAGCGGGAGTGCTTGTACTTGCTAGAGAATCCAAGAAAAGAGTTTGTGGTCTCAAAACTTGTACGTAATCGTGTCAGTAAGTTTTCTATTAGTAGGCAGCAATAGGATGTTAGTGGTCTAAGTCACTATTGTAAAATTTCGATTCTTTCATAGTAGATTCAGGTTTACCTTGAGGATAGATTAAATCCTCCCTAAGTTTTTACCGGTGTGATTTCCTGAGTCATCATATCTTTGTGTTCTTTATATTTCGCACTTTAATTGATATGATTATATGATTGTGTTAACCTAGATTTAAAATTTGGACTAAGTAATCACTTGATTAATTAACTAGGTTAATTCAATTGTATTTTAAGGGGTTTGAAAACTATACACTTATTATAGCTTTCCAAATTAAACTACACAGAGGACAACTAATTTCAAGAATACATACAAAAACAACACAAGATATTTGTTGGGGTAGGAAAAAAAAAAAAAAAAACTCTTAAAAAAGTTAAATTGTAGAGTTTTATGAATACCAATCACTGTACTGCCCCATAAAAAACTAAAAGATGGTGGCACTTAATCAAAGTTACATTTATGAAATCTCACAGAGAAATCTACAACTACCTACTCTTTTCCTAAGCCATGTACATTTGGTTGATGCTTTTTAGCACAATCCTTTTCCATAAATTTCTTGAAGCATATGGATATTGACAATTTTTGCATTCTTCTAAACTTCACCAATGCTGAGAGGCTTTTAATCAGTGTTGTAGCATTACCAAACAATGTAATTTATCGCTTTTTAACTTAAACGTGTCAGAATTTTAAGTTGCCTTTTTTTTTTCAATTGTTCTCTTATTTTTTACTCGCATTTGACAGTTCTATCGTTACATTAAGCAAAATTAACATCACATATGGGCGTAGCCAACTCAACACAACCCCACCGAATTACCTAATAATTGACAAATATATATAACAAAAATACTCCTAAAACCTTTGAAATTTTCAAAATACCCATAAATATATTAAAATTACCAAAACGCATCCTAACACTTAAAAATGACCAATATAACCCTAAAGCTTTCAAAAATTACGGGAATATCCTTAAAACCTAAAAAATGACTGAAATACCCTTTAAACCTAAAATATAATTGAAATACCTTTAGAACCTTTAAAAAATGACCTAAATGACCATGACATTCTTCAGGATTTTGGAATTTAGCCATAACCTGCAACTGATACATGGATAAATTCTGCGTCCAATTTGCAGCTGTTCTAGTAGCATCCCCTTGCTTATAACTTCACAGGCTAGAGATACCAGGTTCATATGAAATAGGAACTTTGAATAGATTTCCGTCATTTGATTGACTTTTGGTGCACATCTCAACTTGAGATCCATTAACTTTTATCTCGTACAAAATCAAATGTGTTTTTGAACTTCTAGCTTAAGCCACATCCATTAGTATCTAAAATAACACCACGGTCCTTCTAGCAGCCAAGGCTTCCATAACTTCAATGCTGTTAGGAAAAACAATTTTCTAGCTAATTACAATACAGCCGGATATGCCAATAGCTTAAGGAATAAATAACCAATAATTATAAATATAAATTACTAAGACTTTAGTCACTGGAATATTCAGTCGGCAGAACCAGAACATCTATTTATATTTAAGGACTAAACATATTTTTGAATCAATTCAAAAATTAAAAGGTGTACCAAAGTGGTAAGATAGTCACACTGCTCATTTGATAGATATCCTTTATATAAGAAAACCTATTGCAAGATAGAAAACATCAAATTTTTGAAATAAGTGAGCTTCAATTTAATTGTTCCTCCAAAAAGACATAATTCACTCTATGATTATATGCAAAGCTCTATGAATACAGCATATTTGCAGTTTTTTTTATTTTTTATTTTTATAGTAAATTATCAGAAAACTTTTATTTAGATCTTTGAACGTCTTTATCAGTTTTAAGCACACCACTTGGTCTAACATGCAAAACCAGCCAACTTAACAGCAGTCATGCTCATTGATTTGCTAATACAATTCACACACTAACAACCAAAAAAACTGCTACAGCAAATCATATCATATGACATTAACCAAAAATAAAAAAGAGAGATTGAAGTACCTGAACTTGGTAATTATGTAGACAGAGTGTAAGGTAATACAAAAGTTGATTTAAAAATAAAAACACCATCAAGAACAAAACTGGGAAGTCCCCTCTTCTCTTGTCCTCTGTCAGAGACCAATCTTCCCTGACATTTATGAGAAAAGCCACACTCCCATCCTTGGTACAAATTACAAACCAACTATGTCCCGCCTGCAAGCTCACCTGTCCCTCCCAAAATTTTATCACCTTCCTACCATTGCAAATGTCTTGTAGGCCTTCAAAACCAAAATCAGAGCAAACCCAAAAGTCTAGCACATAGTCATCCTCGTCCCATACCAAATAGACAAAAATCAATTTAAAAAAAATTAAAAATTAAAAACCAGAAAGACAAAACTAATCTCCAATTGGTCGATCTCTCTGCACCCTGTGTCTAACCGACTCTCTCTCTACCGTTCTCGGACTTTTGGCCTCTAAAACTTGATTGTCCAAAGCCAATTATAAATACCCTAAAATTAAACCAAAATCAAACACAAAATTAATTGAATCCAAATACTCCCAAAAGTTTTTAGTATACTGAGAAACTAAATCGAATCAAAAAAATCAAATCAAAACCTAATGTAACCCAAATACCTAAATACAAATCAATCCAACCAAAGTTCTCAAAACTAATTCATATTTCATACCCAGATCTAAGAAAGAATGAAAAAAAAAAAAAAAAAACTTACCGGTGGCAGTTCTCTCTCTATGTCCGTATCTCAAATCCTGCGTGCACCTTTAAGTTACCGGTGCTGGTTCCGGTAGCCTAAGTCCGGCAAGGGACGAACGGTGGTGGGAAGATGATGGTGATAGCCGGCCGGCCGTACGAACTCTGTCTCCTTCTCATATCCGTATCGCAAGCTTTTTTCTCTCTTTTTTTTTCTCCTTCTCTGCTTCTTTCCCCGTTTCCTCGTCGCCTCTCTATTTATATTTCCGTGTGTCCTTTCATTTTAACCGGTTTTTTTTTTTTTTTTTTTTAATGAGAGGCAACAGTGTATTGCCAACTAACATAATTTATCTTTTTTTAATTGTATACGTGGCAGAATTTTAAGGGGTCATTTTTCCTAACGTGGCAGCACCTCGTTAAAGACTTCTGCTATTATATATAGTATTAGATATATTGATTAATTGATTTTTTTTTTTTTAAGAATTATTGATTAATTGATTGATTAGAGTGAGAAGCCCCATTTGACACCAACAGGTATTTAGTATTTACTAAACTATCTAGCCATGCAACTATAAGTTGATCATGTATATATTGTGTGCCCAAATGTTGATTTGCATACACACAATACAAAAGTTTAACATACAACCAACATGAAAGTTGAATAACAATTATTTTTGAAGCATAATGTAAAAGAAGATTCATATTTACCGATATCCCAAATTTTTAAAGAACAAAATAAGAGTTTTGTAGCTTAACACAACCTTTGTAACTATATGTATTTAGCAAGAACTTTCGATATCCGATCAAATTTACATGCATGACAACTTAGTAATTGAGAGAAGACTTTCACTTCTGTGGCACCCTCAAACCCCAAACTAGTCAACATGTGTGCTATTAGCCTTTGACACACTCAAGATGTTTCCTCTTTCATCCAGACCCAATTTTTCCACCATCTTATATACTAAGGTACTTGGTTCTAACACTAAGCTTCTTAATCATCACGGAATTCTAGATTATAACTTGAGGGAAGTTTTCAAGAACTCGATAGAACTCCACCTTTTGGTTTTCTTCCACTTTATCCACTTTTAGAAGTGCACTATCAGGTAAACAATTCAATATAAACATCGTCTTTGTTAAATAAATTTTTTTTTTTTTGAGAATCATCTTTGATTGAATTATTTAAAGTTAGAATAGAATTTGGATGCATGTTTGATTCAATAGTTCTGGAAAAATAAATGAATTGGTAGGGTTTTATTTGAATGTACTATGCTGGCCCTGCTATTATAAATAGAACTAGATAAAATTTGAAAGAAACTATTACAACTTGATATAAAAGGAAAATAGAAATCTTGAATCGAAGATAGGTAGCTCAACATCACCATTCACATCCAACGGAGTGATATCCCTCGTGAACTGCAAACACAAACAGAGAAAACCCATCAAATTTTCCCCACAACTAAAACAATGGTATCAATACAAACTAAGTTTGTCATCTAAGTCCTTCACATCGAGATAGTAAGCAACAAAAAAATAAGAAATCAAAGAGCTTTAAAAAAGAGCATCAAGCACTTTCATTTCCACCTTCATGTCTGTGTGCTAAATTGATATTGGTCACATTAAAAACTATAAATAAGATACCAACTCTACGCAAAAGATTCATAACCTAAACCCATTAACCTTTTTCTTTTCTTTCATAACTAAAAATAGTACTAACACAAAATAGGGAATCATTGATTCCATAATATCCAAATTGTGAGTAGCACAAAAACAATGAGAATCAAAGAACACTAAGAAAGCATCAAGCGGATTCTCAAATTCATGAGTTGAAGAAATGTATATTTAGCTAAGGGTAATTTTCACCATTCTATTACCTAAAGATTTAAGTGCTTCCTTCCCAACAAAATCCATGTATTTTGCTTTCACTACTTTAATTATCACACACCATAAATGGTTCTTATGAGCACACTGTTGTGCAAATGGTTTAAATGCAATAAAGTGGAGTAAAGCTTAATTAACCTGAGGCTTCGTTCCATGTGGAGATTTATATAACAGTAGAGTGAAATCACAAAAGTTCCATGTGGAGATTTATGTAATAGTAGAGCGAAATCATAAAAGTTAAAGGTATATGGTAATATCATCCTATCATTCATTGCATCTTCTCTACAACAAAATTAAATGATTCCATTTTTTATTCAAACCTCATAAACATTGAAAAATCTATTAGGGGTTGGCAAGATGAAATAGAAGGTATGTAATGAATAAAAAATTCTAATAAAAATAACAACACCCTCAGGTATTTTATCAAACACTTTGCATGAATGTAACACAAATCAAATTTTATGGGAGAGATAAGGAGGGTGGTTGTTTAGAGATTATGGGTCCATTTGGGATGCTTGAATGATTTAAGTGCTTCCTTCCCAACAAAATCCATGTATTTTGCTTTCACTACTTTAATTATCACACACCATAAATGGTTCCTATGAGCACACTGCTGTGCAAATTGTTCAAATGCAATAAAGTGGAGTAAAGCTTAATTAACCTGAGGCTTCGTTCCATGTGGAGATTTATATAACAGTAGAGTGAAATCACAAAAGTTCCATGTGGAGATTTATGTAATAGTAGAGCGAAATCATAAAAGTTAAAGGTATATGGTAATATCATCCTATCATTCATTGCATCTTCTCTACAACAAAATTAAATGATTCCATTTTTTATTCAAACCTCATAACCATTGAAAAATCTATTAGGGGCTGGCAAGATGAAATAGAAGGTATGTAATGAATAAAAAATTCTAATAAAAATAACAACACCCTCAGGTATTTTATCAAACACTTTGCATGAATGTAACACAAATCAAATTTTATGGGAGAGATAAGGAGGGTGGTTGTTTAGAGATTATGGGTCCATTTGAGAATAGCTTATTTAGTTGAAATTGAAAAACGTTTTGCTGAAAGTACTATAAAAAAGAGGTAAAAGTTAGCTGAATAGTACAACAAAACCCATTAATGGTACCAAAAAGTACAATGGGACCCATGAATAGTAGCAAAAATAAGTTAAAAACTCTAATTTCATCACTTCCTAAACACACTCTATATACGCAACTTCTTGTGTAGCAAATACTCACTTGATATTCAAGTAGACAACATAATTATTTAAAGAATAAAAAGGACAAAAGAAAATAAAAGGTAGAAAATACCTTGAGTTTTGCCAAGAAGAAATGCAACATAGATCTAATTCGAATTTGGGAAATGGGAATATATAAAATTACATGTTTTAGAACATGCAAAGCAAACATTAATGGGAAAAACTCTTTGATTTGAAAAACAAAATAAATTAGTAGTGAAAGAGTCTAATAAGTTGGAAGAGGGAGTTAAACAATGATATTGTAGTTACGTGGTAATGTATAAGATCAAACTAAAATCTCTTAAGAGCATCCACAGCAGTGGAGCTAAAAATTTAGCTTTTTAGCTCCACCAAAAGTTACTTTATCTATTTTACCTACACACATGCTGCAGCAGTAAATCTATTTTAGCTTCCAACACAATAAAATAATATAAACATCACAATAAAATAAAATAACTACTACACTAAAATAATCCATCTCACTACACTAAAATAATATATTCACTACACACAACTATCACAGCCACACACTCCACCAGCAACAACCTTCATGTGACAACCACAACCCACGGCAAGAAAAAAAAAAAAAATCAAACCACCACCAACACAGCCCACGGCAACCACAACCACAGCTACCAAACCACCACCAACACAGCCACCAAACCGCCATTTCAACCACAATCCACAATCAAAACCAAAACCAACAAAAAAAAATCAAACACCCAAAAACCCATGCGAAGAAGAACCAAAAACACCAGGAAAAAAAAAACAACAACAACAACATATCGGAAACCCACAAACCCAGCAATCCAAAACCCATAACCCAGAATTCCCGCCGTCGTTGATCATGGCGCTGTTTTACTGCCGCCTTGACCGAGCATAGAGCTTCAATGGGTCCGCGGCGCACTTGAGTTCGATGAAGGCGAGATGGGTCCACGGCGTGGGACGGCAACTGGGCGACGACGATGAAGATCGGCGACGATGAAGATCCAAAATGATGAAGATCAGCGATGGCAAAGCAGAGAGTAGATGAGGGAGAGAAAAAAAATAAGAAGGAAAGAGGAAGAAAGAAGAGAAGCCGGAGAGAGAGAGAGAGAGAGAGAGAGAGAGAGAGAAAGAAAGAAAGAGAAAATATTTTTTTAATGGAAGACGAGAGAGAAATTTAATAAAATAATTTTTTTTTTTAGCTCTCATGAACAGTGCACATCTATCTATAGATGTGCACTGTAGCAATGAAGCTAAAAATGATAGATTTAGCTCCACTGCTGTGAGTATGATTTTGGGGTTTGAGGAGCTAAAATATAGTAATATAGCAATATAGCACAACTGCTATGAATGCTCTAATCTTCTGCATTTATCTGATCACTGAAGTGAGATCACAAATTGTTATTTTGAAAGGAGATGAACAACGTACTTGTAGCTTAGGAAGTGTATTTGGGCTTGGGCTTTTCTTGAAATATGGTCTTTGAGTCAAAACATTTGGCTAATTTAAAATGTTAGCTCAATTTTTGGAGAAAGAAGTTAGTGTGGAAGGCTAAAAATTAGAGCACCATAAGGTAGAACTTCATGCTTTCCCACATGAAGTCTCTGCTTTTATATATATATTGATTGACTGACAATTCCCTAGAAAATCACTAAAGCAAAAGATCCAAAAAACATCATCTCTATGCTATTGCCTCTATGTTTTAAACTACAATGAACACTTCAAACAACCTAAAAAGAAAAATGAAACAGCAAAGCCAAACCTTTAGATTAACAGTACCTTAGATTTTACCATTCTGAGCATTACATGATTCAACCTGCCTTGATAGAGCTATTGCATTTTGGTTTCTAAGAATTGAACCTGAAACACATAAATTTTTTCATCATTGCATTTAATATCATAATCATATAAAAACAATTACAAAATGGACAAAAAAGAAGAAAAAAAAAAAAGATACGATTGCACAGCATATAGAAATGCCAATCACCTTTGTCTTTTAACTCATAAAGGATCTGAACCTTGATTATTGCAGGACATTTCTCAAGTTTAAGAGTAGCATTGTCTTGCACTTTCTATCCAAATCTAGAAGTTCTCTATAGTAAAACCAAAAAAGAAAAGACAGTAAATAGCAAAAAACAGTAATTATAGGAGCAATGTGATCAATAAAAAAGTGTGGGCCAATTTTGTCCCTATGCATTTAATTGCATCACTTTTGTTCTTCAAATTTTAAAATCTGGGTCCCTCAACTATTAATTGTGTCAATTTCATCCTAAAAATTTCAAAATCAATTTAATTTTATCCTTAATTGTTGACTTGATTTTGTAGGTTGAGAAGCAAGTTTGTTTTGCCAAAAAAATGTTGGTTTGAATTCAAGTAAGGTTTAGCAGTGAGGGAATTCGGGTATGAATGCATGCTATATTTGTGGTTTGTTTCACGATGTAGAAAATAAGTAAGAAAAAATGTTCAAGTAGAATCAAATATAAGCATATCCTTTTTTTCCCCCTATGAATGAATGAATTTTTAAGTAAACAAACGGCCAAAATGGCCCAATACCACCTTTTTTGGAAATATTTAGCAAAAAAACACTGTTTCAGAAATAAATAGGAAAGTACCACTTTTTCCAGAACTCGAGTTTCAGAAACTCAAGTTCCTCATCAGTTCTGCCACCGTGGCACTGCAGAGTTGGATTTGTGCGATTAAAAAAATTTATGTGGTACTTGAGCTTGGTAAACTCGAGTACCATGCAACACAGTACTCGTGTATACCAAGCTCGAGTACATTTTATAAATAAAATGCAAAAAAAAAAAAAATTTCTACAGTACTCGAGTTTGCCAAACTCGAGTACCGTGTAAATTTTTTTTATTGTTTTGTTTTTTTTTGTTTTTTTTTTTTTTTTAATTTTTGGGGATAAACAACACATAAACATAAAGATAAAAATAAGTAGCTTTTTTTATGTTTTTATTTATTTAAATAGAAGCATTGTAAAATATAGAGATTTTAATTTCGAAATATGAATTTAATTTCTACATTAATTAAAATTGTTCATTGTTTTCTCATAAAAATTGTTCACTGTTTTCTGTATAAACAATTTCTACGATTTTGCATAAAATTATTTTCTATTTAGCATTATTTAAGAAATTGTTCGCCTTCTTTTTTGCATAAATTATTTTCTGTTCACTGTTTTCTCATAAAACACCTAGTGAAATCGTGTTTTCTAAATTTAAACGTCAAATCTGAATGTTTTTTCATGTTTGAATTTCACAATGATCGAATCTATTTTTCTGCATTGATAAAATCTGTTTCTACATTAATAAAATTTGCCCTCTGCACATCATCTTTACTATATATTCAAATCTGCTTACTACATTCATAAAATATGTTTTTTGCATTAAATAAAACTGTTCACTGTTTTCTCATAAAAATTGTTCACTGTTTTCTGCATAAACTGTTTTTAGCATTGGCGCAATTATTGCACTTAAATGGTTTTTGTGTTTTTTAAAATATGTAACCATATGAATAATGGACAAACTCCATGAAAGAAAAATGAATGATTCATATAAATCACCTAATGTTAAATGCCTCGAAAAATTTGAATTTGTAAAAAAGTTCGAATTAGTTGAATGTAGAACTGTTCACTAAGTAAAACTATTTTCTGCATTAAGTAAAACTGTTCACTGTTTTCTCAGGAAAATTGTTCACTATTTTCTGCATTAACTATTTCTAGTATTCTACATAAAATTATTTTCTGTTCAGCATTATTTAAAAAATTGTTCACTCTCTTTTCTACGTAAATTATTCTCTGTTCACTGTCTAAAAAATTGTTCGCTGTTTTCTCATAAAACACTTAGTGAAATCATGTTTTCTAAATTTATACGCCAAATCTAAATGCTTTTTCATGTTTGAATTTCACAATGATCGAATCTATTTTTCTGCATTGATAAAATCTGTTTCAACATTAATAAAATTTGCCCTCGACACATCATGTTTACTGTATATTCGAATCTGCTTACTGTATTCATAAAATCTGTTTTTTGCATTCAGTAAAACTGTTCACTGTTTTCTCATAAAAATTGTTCAATGTTTTCTGCATAAACTGTTTTTAGCATTGGCGCAATTATTGCACTTAAATGGTTTTTGTGTTTTTTAAAATATGTAACCATATGAATAATGGACAAACTCCATGAAAGAAAAATGAATGATTCATATAAATCACCTAATGGTAAATGCCTCGAAAAATTTGAATTTGTAAAAAAGTTCGAATTAGTTGAATGTAGAACAGTTCACTAAGTAAAACTATTTTCTGCATTAAGTAAAACTGTTCATTGTTTTCTCATGAAAATTGTTCACTATTTTTTGCATAAACTATTTCTAGTATTCTGCATAAAATTATTTTCTGTTCAGCAATATTTAAAAAATTGTTCACTCTCTTTTCTGTGTAAATTATTCTCTGTTCACTGTTTAAAAAATTGTTCGCTGTTTTCTCATAAAACACTTAGTGAAATCATGTGTTTCTAAATTTAAATGCCAAATTTAAATGCTTTTTCATGTTTGAATTTCACAATGATCGAATCTATTTTTCTGCATTGATAAAATCTGTTTCGAAATTAATAAAATTTGCTCTCTACACATCATGTTTACTGTATATTCGAATCTGCTTACTACATTCATAAAATCTGTTTTTTGCATTAAGTAAAACTGTTCACTGTTTTCTCATAAAAAATTTTCAATGTTTTCTGCATAAACTGTTTTTAGCATTGGCGCAATTATTGCACTTAAATGGTTTTTGCGTTTTTTAAAATATGTAACCATATGAATAATGGACAAAATCCATGAAAGAAAAATGAATGATTCATATAAATCACCTAATGGTAATTGCCTCGAAAAATTTGAATTTGTAAAAAAGTTCGAATTAGTTGAATGTAGAACTGTTCACTAAGTAAAACTATTTTCTTCATTAAGTAAAACTGTTCACTGTTTTCTCGTGAAAATTGTTCACTATTTTCTGCATAAACTATTTCTAGTATTCTGCATAAAATTATTTTCTGTTAATAGAATTGCACCTAATGGAATTAAACATTGCAGGATATTAAACAATTACATTCCAACTGTTGCTAAAAAGGCAAGAAGAGTCAATATCTACTGATAATAATAACAATAACAATAATTAATAAATGAAATAAGGAAATCTTTCTCTATAACAGATTACAGTGATACTATCTTCACCTTCACTCCACATTCATATATCAAAATCTGAAGTTAAAAAAAAGGGTAAGAAAAGTTACCAAGTGTATACCTTCAAGTTGACTTACAGCTCACCTAACTTCTATTTATAACTGCAATATCATCATGAATCTTCATTAAAGTTGAACTCAAGGATTTGGTTTTTTGGTTGAAAAGTAATACTATTCAGATTCAGCATACATAACAAATGTATAAAATATTTTATAAACAATAATTACATAGCCTAGTAGCTTGATTTACGTATGAATGAGCCTTTAAAGTTAGAGAAAAAGAGAAGAAAGTGGCAAATGCACGAAACGATGTAACTAAAGAAAGTAGCCTAGCTTGGCATCAAGGTTGTTTCCAGATGGAGGCATATTTCTTTGAAGTTTGATTAGTATGTGCTAATTTTCTTTGATGATGGATACAGACTGGAGTCGAAATCATCGTTGACAAAGGTAAGGGTTATTGAAGATGAACCCAAATCAAATGCATCATCAAATCCCAAACCTGGCCAACCTATAGGTAAGAATACTCACCAGAATAATGATCACTAAACCTAAACCTAAAATGTAAAAAGAAATAACAAAGCTACCTTTACACTAATTGGACCTTTCAAGATTTTACCACACTAAGCAGTACATGATTCAACATGCCTGTATAGATCTATATCATTTTGGTCTTTGAGAGTTGAACTTTAAACACCTAAATTTGTTTATCATTAAATTTAATATCTTAATAGTAAGATAAATTAAATAAAAAAGCAAATATAGAAATTGAAAAAAGAAAGAAAAAAAAAAGGTGTAAGGTTCTAAGACTTTAGGAACTAAATGTATTAGAACTTCACTTTGTATATGTTGGCAAACCATGATCAAAACAATGAGTCTAGGTTTAGGCTTGCTCAAAGTTTATTTGTTATAGTTTGAATCGAGCTGAATGCAGAAACTTGCTGTGCAAAATTGCAAAGCTTGATCGATTGAAAGTAAGGCTCGATCGATTGAAAGTCGTATCTACAGAATTTTAATTAAGCCTAAACAACAGTTCAAGCCCATTAAGGATTAGGGTTTCAGATTTACTTCTTCTAGTATATAAAGGAAACTCTAAGCATGTTTTTATAAGGGCTTTTAGAGAGAGATTAGAGTGCATCTTGTGCCTCTTTTGTAGATCTAGGGTTTTGTACCCAAAAGCTCTCTAAGGTCTTTGTTGAGTTGTGTGTTGAATCTTTTGTGAGATCTGAGAGGTGTTTACCTTCATACACACACATAGAGCTATTAAGATCAAGATTTGCATTAAGAACTTGACAGTGGTTTCAGTTGCTGCATAAAGAACTTTAAAGAAGATCTTAAACCTTTGAGTGGAGTCTCAAAGTCACAAGTAGGAGAATTTGTGGTTGTTGTGGATCAAAGAAAGAAGTAGTCCGTGGACTCGGAGCTGTCACGTGGTCGTGGTAGTAAGTTTTCTACTCGCGGTAGCAATAGAATGTTAGTGGTCTAAGTTCTATTGTAAAAACTTCAATTCTTTCATAGTGGATCTGTTTTTACCTTGAGGATAGCTAGGTTAAATCCACCCTAGGTTTTTTACCGATTAGGTTTTCCTGGGTTATCATATCATTGTGTTCTTTATACTTCCACATTATTTACATGATATGATTTTATTGTGTTAAACTAGAACTGAATAATAAACCTAATAATCAACTTGGTTAATTAATTAGGTTAAGCAATCTAGTTTACAGGGATCTAAAAATGTACAAATGGAATTAGAGTAGGTTAGCTCTTGTGTTAGATCTTTTGATCTAAGAGTTGATCCTTGATCCCTGCTATCATGGATAATTTGAAGTGTCTTTCTGCTCATGTTTGTGATAATTTGAATAAAGAAGATGCTATTGCTTCTGTTGATCTTATTGATGCTTGTGAAACTCTTCTAAGAAATTATCTAAATCGATGAAAATTGCTAAGAAATTCAAGGAAGAGTTAAAATTGGCTAATCTTGAAAAAGAGGAATTGGTTGTTAGATTATATGAATCTAATAAAAAGAATGAATTTTTGAGAAATCAAATTTCCTCTCAAGATGAGAAGATGAAAAGCTTGGAACAAGAGTTAGTTGAGTCTAAAGCTAAACTTGAAAATTTTACTAGTACCAAGCTTGTTGTTGTTAACAGAAGTGTTTCTGGTCATCTTAAGCCTAAAGCTGAAAAAGTTTATATCCCTCCTTTCAAGAGAAATCATAAAGAAAAGGTTTATTTTGCTAGGTTAGACAAAGGTAAAAGTTCTGATGTAGACGTTGAAGTTTCTAAACCTAAGTCTAAACCTACTGCTAGTGTGCAAAAGAAATCTGTTTTTGTGCCTACCTGTCACCTTTGTGGTATTGTTGGTCATATTAGACCAAATTGGTATAATCCCTTAAATACACTCTGCTTCATATGGATTTTCACCTACAAAGCCGAAGACTCATGCTATATGGGTGAGAAAAGACTTGCTAAGGTGAGTGTTGTTTACTTATCGCTGATTTAATTCTTTCAATTGTTTGTGGACATGTTTTGTTTCTGTTTTTGGTTGTTTTGTTTTTTAGGTTGTTTTTTATTAAAAAAAAAATCCAAAAACATTGAAAAATTTTCAAAAAGACAAAAATATTTTATTTTGTGTCTAGTTTTATTTTTCTTGAGGATTACATGAATTATGATCTCTCTCTTGATTTAGAACATGCTTGACATTGTGGAGAAACTTGAATAGTATGCTTTGCTCAACTAAGTGCATGATTATTTTGAGATAAATATGATTTTGTATGAGTATGTACTAGTTTGTACATGTACTCATGGGTTAATTAAGAAATTGATAGTTCTTGTTTGTGTACCCTCTATAGCTTAGTTAAGCACTGTCATGCATTGCATTTGCATTTTTAATCATTTAGCATAATGTGTACTTTTAGTTTTGGTCATAAAAATTTTTTTAAACCAAAGAGATTTTTATTTCTTTTGTATTACTCATCATGAGTTTGTAATCAAGGTTGGCCTATTATCTTTACATTACATGCCTGTGTACCTTGTTTAGCTTGGATGAGCTTATTTTTTTTCTGGACTTTCCTAGTTTTAGCTATGTAGTGCATGTTGTGTGGGAGTTGTTTATAGTTTTTGATCACATGATCTTGATTTTGAAGTCACTTTTTTTTTTTTGCATTTTATTTATAAAATGTACTCGAGCTTGGTATACACGAGTACTGTGTTGCATGGTACTCGAGTTTACCAAGCTCGAGTACCACATAAATTTTTTTAATCGCACAAATCCAACTCAGCAGTGCCACGATGGCAAAACTGATGAGGAACTCGAGTTTCTGAAACTCGAGTTCTAGAAAAAGTGGTACTTTCCTATTTATTTTCGAAACAGTGTTTTTTTGCTAAATATTTCCAAAAAAGGTGGTATTGGGCCATTTTGGCCGTAAACAAACTATACAAATAGATCAAGCAGCAAACTAAATAGCAATTGAAACTAAACATACAAATAATCAAACTAAAACACTTCAATTACGGCTATCATACAAGATAGTGAAATGAAACCCCCCTCCCTCTTTTCGAAAGAATTACAACATCAGATTATTCACTAACAATTTTTTCATTCTCATTACAAACTCAACCTAGGCCTTAATCTCTCTTCTAATTAGAAGCACGATAGTCTCCTTGGACTTTACATTGCCACTACATACAAGAGCATTTCTTTGAAGCCAAATATAATAAACCACCATAGACCAAGCAAGTTAGCATATGGTGCTTTCAAAACTTTTACCCAACCTATCCATACCCCACAGATTAACTTAACACAAGCTATATACTTGGGATTTTATTTAACATCATGACTTAACTTGCTCCCATAGTCTCTTTGAGAGAGGATACTCAAAGAACAAATGGTCCTACTCATTTAAATGGCCTGTCTTGAGTGGAAGTCAGGTCACTTTCTACCACTTCATTTCAGGAGATATAGTTCTTATTTACTCCTAAGCTTATTTATAATAGAACTGCAATGTTATGTTGTTTCTTCTAAATATGATTAATCTCAATACCTTCTACTCACAACATGGCTCAATGCTTTATTTATTAATCTTTAAGTAGAAGGGAAAATAGAATTGCACCTAATGGAATTAAACATTGCAGGATATTAAACAATTACATTCCAACTGTTGCTAAAAAGGCAAGAAGAGTCAATATCTACTGATAATAATAACAATAACAATAATTAATAAATGAAATAAGGAAATCTTTCTCTATAACAGATTACAGTGATACTATCTTCACCTTCACTCCACATTCATATATCAAAATCTGAAGTTAAAAAAAAGGGTAAGAAAAGTTACCAAGTGTATACCTTCAAGTTGACTTACAGCTCACCTAACTTCTATTTATAACTGCAATATCATCATGAATCTTCATTAAAGTTGAACTCAAGGATTTGGTTTTTTGGTTGAAAAGTAATACTATTCAGATTCAGCATACATAACAAATGTATAAAATATTTTATAAACAATAATTACATAGCCTAGTAGCTTGATTTACGTATGAATGAGCCTTTAAAGTTAGAGAAAAAGAGAAGAAAGTGGCAAATGCACGAAACGATGTAACTAAAGAAAGTAGCCTAGCTTGGCATCAAGGTTGTTTCCAGATGGAGGCATATTTCTTTGAAGTTTGATTAGTATGTGCTAATTTTCTTTGATGATGGATACAGACTGGAGTCGAAATCATCGTTGACAAAGGTAAGGGTTATTGAAGATGAACCCAAATCAAATGCATCATCAAATCCCAAACCTGGCCAACCTATAGGTAAGAATACTCACCAGAATAATGATCACTAAACCTAAACCTAAAATGTAAAAAGAAATAACAAAGCTACCTTTACACTAATTGGACCTTTCAAGATTTTACCACACTAAGCAGTACATGATTCAACATGCCTGTATAGATCTATATCATTTTGGTCTTTGAGAGTTGAACTTTAAACACCTAAATTTGTTTATCATTAAATTTAATATCTTAATAGTAAGATAAATTAAATAAAAAAGCAAATATAGAAATTGAAAAAAGAAAGAAAAAAAAAAGGTGTAAGGTTCTAAGACTTTAGGAACTAAATGTATTAGAACTTCACTTTGTATATGTTGGCAAACCATGATCAAAACAATGAGTCTAGGTTTAGGCTTGCTCAAAGTTTATTTGTTATAGTTTGAATCGAGCTGAATGCAGAAACTTGCTGTGCAAAATTGCAAAGCTTGATCGATTGAAAGTAAGGCTCGATCGATTGAAAGTCGTATCTACAGAATTTTAATTAAGCCTAAACAACAGTTCAAGCCCATTAAGGATTAGGGTTTCAGATTTACTTCTTCTAGTATATAAAGGAAACTCTAAGCATGTTTTTATAAGGGCTTTTAGAGAGAGATTAGAGTGCATCTTGTGCCTCTTTTGTAGATCTAGGGTTTTGTACCCAAAAGCTCTCTAAGGTCTTTGTTGAGTTGTGTGTTGAATCTTTTGTGAGATCTGAGAGGTGTTTACCTTCATACACACACATAGAGCTATTAAGATCAAGATTTGCATTAAGAACTTGACAGTGGTTTCAGTTGCTGCATAAAGAACTTTAAAGAAGATCTTAAACCTTTGAGTGGAGTCTCAAAGTCACAAGTAGGAGAATTTGTGGTTGTTGTGGATCAAAGAAAGAAGTAGTCCGTGGACTCGGAGCTGTCACGTGGTCGTGGTAGTAAGTTTTCTACTCGCGGTAGCAATAGAATGTTAGTGGTCTAAGTTCTATTGTAAAAACTTCAATTCTTTCATAGTGGATCTGTTTTTACCTTGAGGATAGCTAGGTTAAATCCACCCTAGGTTTTTTACCGATTAGGTTTTCCTGGGTTATCATATCATTGTGTTCTTTATACTTCCACATTATTTACATGATATGATTTTATTGTGTTAAACTAGAACTGAATAATAAACCTAATAATCAACTTGGTTAATTAATTAGGTTAAGCAATCTAGTTTACAGGGATCTAAAAATGTACAAATGGAATTAGAGTAGGTTAGCTCTTGTGTTAGATCTTTTGATCTAAGAGTTGATCCTTGATCCCTGCTATCATGGATAATTTGAAGTGTCTTTCTGCTCATGTTTGTGATAATTTGAATAAAGAAGATGCTATTGCTTCTGTTGATCTTATTGATGCTTGTGAAACTCTTCTAAGAAATTATCTAAATCGATGAAAATTGCTAAGAAATTCAAGGAAGAGTTAAAATTGGCTAATCTTGAAAAAGAGGAATTGGTTGTTAGATTATATGAATCTAATAAAAAGAATGAATTTTTGAGAAATCAAATTTCCTCTCAAGATGAGAAGATGAAAAGCTTGGAACAAGAGTTAGTTGAGTCTAAAGCTAAACTTGAAAATTTTACTAGTACCAAGCTTGTTGTTGTTAACAGAAGTGTTTCTGGTCATCTTAAGCCTAAAGCTGAAAAAGTTTATATCCCTCCTTTCAAGAGAAATCATAAAGAAAAGGTTTATTTTGCTAGGTTAGACAAAGGTAAAAGTTCTGATGTAGACGTTGAAGTTTCTAAACCTAAGTCTAAACCTACTGCTAGTGTGCAAAAGAAATCTGTTTTTGTGCCTACCTGTCACCTTTGTGGTATTGTTGGTCATATTAGACCAAATTGGTATAATCCCTTAAATACACTCTGCTTCATATGGATTTTCACCTACAAAGCCGAAGACTCATGCTATATGGGTGAGAAAAGACTTGCTAAGGTGAGTGTTGTTTACTTATCGCTGATTTAATTCTTTCAATTGTTTGTGGACATGTTTTGTTTCTGTTTTTGGTTGTTTTGTTTTTTAGGTTGTTTTTTATTAAAAAAAAAATCCAAAAACATTGAAAAATTTTCAAAAAGACAAAAATATTTTATTTTGTGTCTAGTTTTATTTTTCTTGAGGATTACATGAATTATGATCTCTCTCTTGATTTAGAACATGCTTGACATTGTGGAGAAACTTGAATAGTATGCTTTGCTCAACTAAGTGCATGATTATTTTGAGATAAATATGATTTTGTATGAGTATGTACTAGTTTGTACATGTACTCATGGGTTAATTAAGAAATTGATAGTTCTTGTTTGTGTACCCTCTATAGCTTAGTTAAGCACTGTCATGCATTGCATTTGCATTTTTAATCATTTAGCATAATGTGTACTTTTAGTTTTGGTCATAAAAATTTTTTTAAACCAAAGAGATTTTTATTTCTTTTGTATTACTCATCATGAGTTTGTAATCAAGGTTGGCCTATTATCTTTACATTACATGCCTGTGTACCTTGTTTAGCTTGGATGAGCTTATTTTTTTTCTGGACTTTCCTAGTTTTAGCTATGTAGTGCATGTTGTGTGGGAGTTGTTTATAGTTTTTGATCACATGATCTTGATTTTGAAGTCACATGCTTTTGATTGTTAGGACTAAAACCTAAAGAAAAGGGCATAAATAACCATCTCATCATTGTTTACTAGCCAATCATGAACACCTTAGTGCATATCATAAGATTTTGTGCTCAAGAAAGTGTAGCACATGCACAAAAAGAACATAAGGTGTAGCCTCGGATTAATAATAAAATTGGTGTGTACATTATTAGGCTATAATAAAGATAACACAAAGAAAAAAAATTGGTGTGTACATTATCTGGCTTAAATAAAAATTTCACAATGAAATAAAAATGGTGTGTACATAATGAGGCAAAATAAAAAAAAATTACATGATTGCAAGCTTGTTTTCTAGGAGATGTGAGAGTTATATGATGTAACTCATTAGGTGATAGTCACTTTCAAATTTATGTGATGAATAATGTAGAAATTGTGCTTGATTACTATCTACATATTACCTCACATATATCTCATGCTGTTACTAGTTGCACACACAACACAAGTTATTCTTTGCTAAGCTGTGTACATGGAATTGTGTGTGAATCCAGTTTGGCCATCCAAGATTATGTTTTCTAAGGTGTTTGATGCAAAATATGTTTAAGAGTTGGCAAAAATTGTGTTTTTGATGATTAAAAACCTTGTTTTGAAGTTCTGGGTTGAAAACTCATGTTTTTGAAAAAATTTTAAACTCATTCTCATGCATTTCATTCATGAAATTATTTGGGTTGAGTGTTTTCTGCAAAAAAATTCTGCTGTTTTTCACAAAAAAAAAAAAAAAAAAAAAATCCATTTTTCCAGAATTATCGATCAAATGTGTTTTTCGACCGATCGAAAATCACTTGATTTTTAATCATTGCTCTCTGCCTGACTCGATTGGTATTCGATCGATGCTCGATCAATCGAACCTGGAAAATTTTTTGTTTTTAGATTTTTGACCAAATATTTTTTCATGCATCATTTATGTTTAGGATTCACATGCATTGCATTGTTTTTCTGTATCCATCTTGCATTTTTGTAGTCATATCTCTCATATCTTTTCACACATAACATGCATACACTTTGCTAAATTGGGTACTCAACTTGATTTAAAAATTAATAGATTAATTTTTGAGTTTTGAGTTTTGTACAGTTTAGTATATGCTATTTTTATGTGTGAATTGCAGAAAATATTTTTCTAAAAAGATATGATGGATAATAATGTGCAAATATTTTCTCTACTTGATTTGAGTTCAAACACCGTCTGTTTCTAGGTCACATAGTGTCAAGTTTGCATTTATTAAAAGAGAGAACATTTGTGTTCATGTGTAACCTCAAATTTTTTGAGTTTGGTTTGTGTCTTTTTATTTATCCCCACCTCTTAAATTTTCCCCAAAACTGTTTTTCCCAAAACATGTTTTGTTTTTCCAATTTTTATAGGGGGAGAAATATGTTTTTAAAACCAACAAGTGTTCATAAGGGGAGTTGTTGCTCTTCATTTGTTTCCTTGATTCTCTATTTTCTTTTGACTTTTGTTGCATACGTTTTTTGTTTCCTCTTTGTTTGAGTTGTCTTTGTCAATACGTGACAAAAAAGGGGAGATTTAGATGAAATATGTGGGAATCGTGTTTGTTTTTTTTAGGGGGAGTTGAAATTGTTTTTGAAAGGGGTAGAAAATAATTTTTTGATGTATCTAACTTAGAGGGAGAGTTAGTTTGCATATTTGTTATTTACTTTAGTTTGTTTATTTTGGTTTACTTGTATATTCCACACATGCGTTTATGATTTGTTTAGTGTTTCAGGAATTTACAGGTTAATTCATTCGAAGCTGCTGTCTACTCTTGCAATTGATAGATAGTAGTTAGTTTGAATTGTATTTTGGGTAACAATGTGTAATTGGGTTGTTTTTTACTTTGAGCATTTTATCTCTTGTAATGTGTTTTGTCACGGATTGCCAAAGGGGGTGATTGTTAGATTCTAAGACTTTAGGAACTAAATGTATTAGAACTTCACTTTGTATATGTTGGCAAACCATGATCAAAACAATGAGTCTAGGTTTAGGCCTGCTCAAAGTTTATTTGTTATAGTTTGAATCGAGTAGAATGCAGAAACTTACTATGCAAAATTGCAAAGCTCGATCAATCGAAAGTAAGGCTCGATCAATCGAGAGTCGTATCTGCAGAATTTTAATTAAGCCCAAATAGCAGTTCAAGCCCATTAAGAATTAGAGTTTCAGATCTACTTCTTCTAGTATATAAAGGAAACCCTAAGCACATTTTTATAAGGGCTTTTAGAGAGAGATTAGAGTGCATCTTGTGCCTCTTTTGTAGATCTAGGGTTTTGTACCCAAATGCTCTCTAAGGTCTTTGTTAAGTTGTGTGTTGAATCTTTTATGAGATCTGAGAGGTGTTTACCTTCATACACACACATAGAGCTATCAAGATCAAGATTTGCACCAAGAACTTGACGGTGGTTTCAGTTGCTGCATAAAGAACTTTAAAGAAGATCTTAAACCTTTGAGTGGAGTCTCAAAGTCACAAATAGAAGAACTTGTGGTTGTTGTGGATCAAGGAAAGAAGTAGTCCGTGAACTCGGAGCTGTCACGCGGTCGTGGTAGTAAGTTTTCTACTCGAGGTAACAATAGGATGTTAGTGGTCTAAGTTCTATTGTAAAAACTTCAATTCTTTCATAGTGGATCTGTTTTTACCTTGAGGATAGCTAGGTTAAATCCTCCCAAAGTTTTTTACCGGTTAAGTTTTCCTGGGTTATTATATCGTTGTGTTCTTTATACTTCCGCATTATTTACATGATATGATTTTATTGTGTTAAACTAGATCTGAATAATAAACCTAATAATCAACTTGGTTAATTAATTAGGTTAAGCAATCTAGTTTATAGGGATCTAAAAATGTACAAAAGGTAAAGGGATTGCATAGCTACTGTTGAAATCTCATTCACCTTGGACTTTTAACTCTTAAAGGATATGAACCTCAATTGTTGCAAAACATTCCTCAAAATTTGCATTTTCTTACTCTTACTATCCCAATCTAGAACTTCTCAATAATTAAACCACAAAAAAGACATAGTAAATGTTAAAAAAAAAAAAAAAAAAAAAAAACTATAACCATAGGAGCAATGTTATCAATAAAAAGAAATTAATTTAGTTAGAACATTAAGGTTTGGCTAAAAGGGAATTCCAGTTTGAATGTGCACTTTCGTTGTAGATTGTTTGGCAATGTAAAAACTAAGTGAGAAAACATAATCAAGGTCCTTGAGGAAAATCATAGATAGCTGTAACTTTTTTTTTTTTTTTTTTAAATTTTATGAATGAATTAATTAATTTATCAAAGAAACAAACCATACAAATGGCAAACTCCAGTAGCTAAAAGCTGCAACATCTAACAACAAAAACAAAGCAAGCAGAAAACTAATAGCTGCAACTAACCTCACAAAGAATCAAACTAAAACCCTCAATTACGCCCATGATCAAAATTAGAGAAATGCCCTCACCCCCCCCCCCCCCCCAAATGACAACACGACTATTCACTAACAAAAAATTCTCTTTGCAACTTCAAACCAAGACTTAACTATCATAGCCTCTTTGAGAAATGATACTTGTTAGAATATGGCTAAATGATTAAATTGACCATTTTCTAATAGCTTAAGCTTTTGGGAGAATTGGCAATTTAAAATGGTAATATATTACAATACATTCTCAATATCATCATGAATTTTCAACCAAGTTGAATTCTCATTTTTCTTTTTTCAATCAAAAAGTGACAATATATACATTCAACATATATATAGAAATTGTCAAACATTAAGAAATGCATTCACCAAAGAATAAAAAAAATGGACAAGAAAAAAAAAAAAAAAAAAAGAGCAAAATTTCAATATATAAGGATATGCTATAGAACCCAACCATAAAATCAAGAAAGAGAGAACTAGGACCTTAGTGTTAGCCGTAGAGGTCTTGATCTATTCAAGAGCACAGAGGTTATTGATATGTTTTGAAACATTGGAGGCAACAACCTTGAACCTTACCGGACAAACAAATCAGATCAATAAAAGACAAATATTATAATAACAGAAAACAAAACTGCAAGGTGGAAAGAGATCTTGACTTACCAATTACTTCAACAGCAACAATGCCAACCAGCTGCATTAAAATAAATAAATCAAACACTTATTTTATAAATAATAATTATTAAGCCCAGAATCTTGATTTCCCTTTGAATGAACCATTGAATTTAGAGAACAAGAGAGAAGAAAGTGACAAAGGCACCCAAAGATGTAGCTAAAGAGGGAGGCATACCTTGGCAAAGAAAAGTGCCCTGTGTCTTTGGGGACCATGAAAGAAGGCTGATTTTGTGCTATCTCCATTGTTTAAAAAAGGAAGAAGAAGAGAGTGAATAAGGATGATGAAGAAGTGAGTATTTAGAGAGGCTTCTTCTTTAGCCTAATCTTGCCACAAGGATGGGGCTAGAGGAGAGCTCTGCTTTCTACTGGGCTTTTCCATTTGTGTTAGATTCAGTATCAATTTTTTTTTTTTTTTTTTTTTTTTTGCCATGGAAGTCAAATTCCAGCATGACCAGAATCTCCCTTCGTTGAAAACCCCATGATCTACATAGACTCACAACAGATGCATTCTACATGGACTCCCAACCATTTTACGAAATCAAAGTAGTTTCCACAAATTACAATATAGTTCAAATTTTTTTGACTAGTTAATTTTTTCCACCATGTCTTTGGGCTTTCTTCTTCAGCCTTCTAAGCATGATATGTTGCTCTAACATGACCATCCTTACAATGCACTGTGGTTTTCCAAATTTAAACATAAGATATCCCATTAACATTCCAAGTATCACTCCACATCCATAACCCATCAATACAGCTTGCCAACCAAACCCATTTTCAAGCACTAAATTGTCTTCTTGTTGTAAGGTTAATGGTGGCGGTTTCTTTGCCTCAAGGCTGCTACATGTTCTTGACAATGGAAATCCACATAAATCCAGGTTTTCAATGTATGAATCATTATCAAATGTATTAAATTGCTTTCCTGAAGGTATGTGTCCTATAAGTTGGTTATGCGACAGATTTAAAACTTCAAGCCATGGTAGATCTGCCAGTTGCCTAGGAATCTCCCCAGTAAGCTTGTTGAAAGAGAGGTCTAACCATTCAAGATTGTTCAAATTTCCAAATGATGATGGAATGTTACTTGTAAGGTTATTGTGAGAAAAGTTGAGCCCCTTGAGTAATTTTAGCCTCCCAATTATCTTTGGCATCTCTCCTCTAAAATTATTGTTTGAAAAATCAATGGTTGTTAAGACAGTTTGGATTCTCACTAGCTCAATATTCAACCCTTTCATCGTCACATTTAAAGAATCCGGATAATACATTTCTCCCATGTATTTCAATGCCACTTTTCCTTCATCCACATTTGTCATGGCTTTCAAATATTTGAAATATTTTCTTGGCAAAGGACCATTAAACTCATTGTTAGAGATGTCTAGGATTCGCAATTTTGGGAAAGGAGATTTGGTCTTAGGATTGCCTATACGACCTTGAAATTTGTTTGATCTTATGACAAGAGCATGCAAATTTAAAAGACCTTCCAACCAATAAGGGAAGGTTCCATTTATCTTATTACTACCAAGATCTAGAACTTCCAAGTTCCTACAATTTGCCAAAGATCGTGGCAATGGCCCTTCCAATTGATTGCCATTAAGGTTAATATTCCTAAATCTATTTCTCATGGAAAATGTTGCAGGGATGGTACCATGAAAGCTATTCATTCGCAAATCCAACACTGAGAGGACATTAGAGTGTACCAAACACTTAGGAATCATGCCACTTAACTTGTTATGAGACAAGTCTAGAACGTCAAGGGCACTTGCGTTGCAAATTAAAGAAGGGATTTCTCCAGTGAATTTGTTATTTGAGACAAACAAATATCGCATGCTAAGAAAACTTAGAGTGGGAATTGGTCCTTGAAGCAAGTTGTTACGAAGATCAAGAAAATATAATGAATCCCTCCCCACATCCCCCAACCATCTTGGAACTTGACCATAAATTCTATTCTTAGAAAGGTCTAAGTAGTTTAAACTTGTTGTTGCTCTCAAGAAAATTGGGAATTCACTAATGTTGCAAGAAGACAAGTTCAAATAGTAAAGATTGGGCAATGTATAGGTGACATTATTGTTGATGCTAACTAAGTTATTTGAAAAATCAAGATAGTAGAGATTTTTGAGCTTTGAAATCATTTCTAACTCCAACCTAATACTCCAATAATTTGATGAGAGAGATAGATAAGTAAGGTTAACAAATCTAGATATTGACCTAAGTATAGAGCCTTGTAGCTTATTGTGACCCAAATCAAGATAATCCAATGAATTGGACTTGAATTCACTGATCTCACCAATGAATTGATTGTCAGCGATTTCTAACTTCACTAAAGAGGGCAAATTGAATAGCCAAGATGGCAGTGTTCCATTTAGGAAATTTGAACTTAAAAAGAGTATATTTAGATTCAAAAGCCCACTTACGTGATTAGGAAGGGGACCAACAAGTTGATTATAGCCCAAGTATAAAGTTGATAGACTGGGCAAGTTAAATAATGACAACGGCAGCAAACCTGTTGAAATATTCCCCAATAATTAAAAAAATTGTTAGTTCATGCGTATGCCAAATCAACAAAAATTTAAAAAGTGGCAATTGAATCTTACCGCTGAAACTATTTATTGACAAAGCCAAAGAAGTAAGTTTTGTAAGGTTCCCTAGTGATGTTGGAATTGACCCAGTAAAGTTGTTTGCATGTAGATACAAGTTAGTAATTTGTGTGAGGTTACCAAGTGATGTTGGGATTGACCCTATAAAATTGCAATTATCGAGCGCCAAACCCTTCAAGGACTTCAGATTGCCAATAGAATCAGGTAATTTTCCTGAAAAGTTTGTCCCAGAGAGAACTAAAGACTTCAGGGAACTACTGCTCCAATTACACTTTGAAAGAGAACCTTCAAGATTAGAATTAAACCCTAGATCAAGGGTTTGTATTCTCGGAAGGGGGAGGATATTATTTTGGAGTTTTCCCTGCAAGTTACAGTAATAGAGACTAAGAGTGGTCAAGGAGGAGGATAGATTCATCAAAGAATTAGGTCTAATTGAGGACATATCTGACTGATCCAGACGAAGTTCCCTTAACTGAGTAAGGTTATGAATGACTCTTTTCCATACTGGTGTTGCAATTAATAGCCAATTGTTGTAAGAAAGATCAAGTGAAACCAGCGAAGACAAATGAGAGATTTCATGTGGGATTTTGCCAGAAAACGTGGAATGAGAAAGGTTAAGATGAGTCAAATTCTTAAACTTGCCAAACTCAGACGAAATTAGGGAGTAATTGAAGAAATTCCCAGCGAGATTCAACCTCTTGAGATGGGGAAGTAAGAAGAGGGTGCTGTTGGAATGAATGGAGCCATTGAGCCAACTGCAACTGAGGTCAAGGCCAATAACATGGCGTGTTGTTTTGTGACATGTGACACCATCCCAAGTACAGCAGTCCTGATCCTCCTTCCAAGAGGCTGTCTTTGGATAAGAATTATCACACATATGAATATTATATCTATAAATATCAGAATAATAATCAGGTGTATCAAGAGGAGGAGAAGCACCTTTATCAAGAGAAAGAGAGTGATTAAAATGGAGTAAAGCAGAGCAAGGTGAGATTGAAGACAAGGAAGAAGAAAGAGACGATGGAGTGGAATGAAAGAGGAAGGAGAGTAGACACAAAACTTGATACTTCCAACTTAAACACCCCATTTTGATTTTGAAAGACTAAGAAAATATATATCTGATTTTTTTGGGTGAATAAAAATATATCTGATGTTAAGAGGGAAGCTTGGGATGGGATGAATATTTATAATGCTTCCATTCCAAGTCAATCAAAGTCGTTGGCGTTATTGCGTTTGGCAAGTGCTTTATATCCCAAAAGGCACGTTTGGGTATCGGACCAGCTGAGTCCAATTGCAATACAAAAAAGAAATAAGAAATTGAGGGAAGCTTTTATTATCCCGAAGAACCCTTAGTTTTATTTCCAAATCCCAATTTTACCCTTTAAGTTATATGACGTGGGGATGAAGTAGCTGCAATATTTGTAATTTCCTCCTAAAGAATAATAAAGGTTTCCCATCCTTCAACGTCAAATCTATATATATATTCAGTAACTTTTTTTTTTTTTTTTTCGAGAATGATATATTCAGTAACTTAACTTCCTCTACCGTTTGTTATATATTCGAAAAAAAACTTATACTTTTATTTATTTATTTTATATTAAGTTATTCTATTGTATTTTATATTCAAATTTGATAACACAAATTTGCTTATATAATTATACTGTTATAAATTGATAATTTATAATGTAAATGAATGTGTAATTATTAGTTCCCTACTTTTTTTTAAGGAGAAAATTAATTCCCTAATCTAATAACACTAATTTTTTTTAAAAAAATTATCATGTAATACAATTTAAACTTGGATTATTGGTATGTATTTGATTTTTTTTTCTCATTATTATTTTGTACATCATGATAATGAAAATAAATAAATAAATAATTGCTATCAATAAGAAGTCGTTAATAATAATAACAAATAATTATGACACTAATAAAAATAATTACTAAGTCAAAAACTGTATAATAATAATATTATTATTATTAAATCATATAATAATAAGTGCTAGCCAAACACTCAATTTTTTCAAAATTACTTTCTAACAGTTTTTACCAAACGCTCCACTTTTTAAAAAAGCTCAATTTCATTAAACACTTTTTAAAACCACGCCATTTTTTTTAGAAAAGCACAATTTTAATGGGGCAATGTTTAGGAACACAAAATAATTCACAACTTTTGACACAATTCACCATATAGTAAATTGTAGTAAAAATTGTAGATTATTTGGTGTCTCTACCATTTTCCATCTTAAAAATCTGATCAATAATGCAGGTACATTCATTCTGCACTTGGGACCTTGAGTTGTTGGATTAGAGTATCCAACACATATATGATAGATTTGGCCTTATCCAATAATCAATCAATCAATTTTAGTCAAAAAGTAAAAATTGATGCGCACTCTTTAAAAATCTGATCAATAATGCAGGTACATTCATTCTGCATATAGGACCTTGAGTTGTTTAATTATAGTATCCAGCACATATATGAACGCATATATGATAGAATTGGCGTTTTCCAACAATCATTCAGTCAATTATGGTCAAAAATTAAAAAAATGATGCACAGCCACCAATTGGGCAGGAGCGTAAAAAACCATCAAATTGATAGAAATTACTTGAATTTATTTATTTGAGAAAGAGAAGTGATGCATCTATAATATTTTCACAACTTTTTTACAACAAATTCTAAGTGGTTAATTGTTATTGGTTCTAATATGAACTCATCACTTAAATCACTTTTTTACTCACCCATAACAACTACTAATAACCTACCACTTAGAACGTGTTGTGAAAATATTGTGGATATAATATTTCTCTTTGAAAATTTGTATTTATTTATTTTTTTATAACATGTAATTCATTTTTTATAAGCAGAGCATGAAATTTTTTATTTTTTATTTATATAGATATAATAGAATTTAAATATATAGTGTCAATGATTGTTCTTACTAATAAGTTAAGATACCAACTGTTATATTTTTGTAAACGAGAGCAGAGTATACAACACGTTTGGGTCATATTTTCCAAGAATCATTTAGTCAAAATGGCTAAAAGCAATTAATGATGCACTCCCACCACTTGAACAGGAGTGTTGACGACTGCTAAAGTAGTAGTAAATTGTTCTGTCTATCAACTTTACAGAAATTTCTTCTCAAAAAAAAAAAAAAAACAAAAACAAGTTGACAGAAATGACTATACTAGAGTTGTTTAATTTGACCATTAAAAAAAACGAAAAAAAGAATCTTATTTGGAGAGCTTGTGAGGGCATTTTACGGACTCGTGTGATCTAATTTGAGTCTTTGACAAAAGGCATTGTCCTGAATTTTCTTATGCTCACTCGTCTTTTCATGTTTTAAGGTATGGAATTTGTTCTTGGATAAGTTACAATAGTGTGGGGGTGAGGTATTTCATAGACATGGCGGATTTTTCTTTGAAGCAGCTAGATATTTTGGAAATTGGTAACTTTTGCGATTGTGATGTGAATGCTAACTACGTTTTGAAATGAAAGTCGTGCCAATGGGACAAACCATTAGATTATAATAGGACCGTGAGTTGTTTGTTGGATTAGAGTATCCAACACGTATTTGATAGACTTGGAATTGTCCAATAATCATTCAGTCTATTTTTGCCAAAAAGACCCACTTCTTAGATAGGAGCGTCCAAGAATCGTCAAGTTGACACAAATTACTTGAAATTATTTCTTTGAGAAATTGAATTTTTTTTATAACATGTTATTCCTTTTTTCAAGATTATGTAATTTTTTTTTTCTTTTATATATACGGGAGAATTTAAATTTATGGTGTCTTTCATATTAATTTTATCAATAAGTTAAAACTATAAATTTAACTTTATTTTGGGTTTAGTGTCATTTCTTTTTCTTTTTCTTTTTTCTTTTTTTGATGGGAGTGTCATTTCTTTTAATTCAACACAAAATTTGTATTAACCATTGATGGCAAAAAGAACACTCTTCAATAGTTCTACCCAAATTGTAAAGGTGTATACCGAGTTATTGAAAATGAAAGAAATGAATACACCAAACCAAATCAACATGTACCTAAATATAAACACAATCAAATTGGTGGTAATATAAAAGAGAAATGTACACTTTCAAACCAAATCAAGTAATAAAATGAAATATAAAAAAATAAAAAATAAAAAGATAACAATTAACCCATCTTTACTCCATGTAAATCGTATTGGATTCTAATGTTAAAGCAATCTCACTCACAACCTGTTCATAAAAACTGATTTTTTAAAAAAAAGGAAGGAAAAAAACCATAATTATTAACACATTAAACTAAATACAACAACCACTATTGTAAACATGGTGAAATAAATAACACACAGAAAAAAAACCAAAGATACAATTTGATTCTTTTTGTGATACTAAATTACCACCAAAATAAGGGTGGGAAAAAAAAGTAGAGACAATGTAAAAGAAAAAGAGAGGTGTGAGATATTTTTAAATAGAGACAGTGTGTACTCATTTTTAAGAAATGTGTCTAACGTGTATGAGATAGTGAGTACTAATTTGATAAGTAGTAAAAGTTTGATGGCAAGACGATTAGATTGGATATGCCACGATATCTACACCCATTAAAAAAAATCAAAATTGTCACACTTTAACATAATAACCGTCGTAGAAAATTTCTTTTGTCAGTGTTACTATTACATTCCATTTCCATTATCCTAAAACATGGGGGTTTTAAAAATAAAATGAAAAACCATGATTGAGAGTTTAGGATAAATTACTTGTGATTAGTAGAATCCTTTACTAAACAAATTATAAAAATTAAAAATTAAAATTCTTGACCAAATAAATTAGAAGTTCAAATTAAATTTGAAAACCAAAGGGAAAATGATCCTATTTTGTAAACAATGTTGTATATGTGAGTTAGGGATGCATTTTTACAGGGTTGTCTTTCAATTTTGTCTTGACTTAAACCTAAGGGTGTATGGGTATTTTTGAACCAATGAAATATTCAACCAAAATAAGAGTAGATTTTTTGTGTAAGTGGGATTTAGAATATACTACACGTTTGGGTAGTTTACATAAAAATAAAATTAAAAATATTTGAGTAGAATTTTCCAAGAATGAGAGTATCCAACACGTTTGAGTAGCATTTTCCAAGAATGATTTGGTCAAGATTGTTTAAAAGCTACTTAATGATGGGAAAAACTATCATGCACCCCCACCACTTGTATAGGAGTGTCTCTCAAGTTGATAGAAATTTTTTCTTAGAAAAAAGCAGTTGATAGAAATTACTTGTCCAATTTGACTAAAAAAAAGATGTCGAATTTATTTCTTTTTCTTTCTTTTTGTTTGTTTTTTTTTTTTTTTGAACATTATATTTTTCTTTTTCTAGTGTTGAATGAAATGTATTATTGTTGCTACAATTTTTAGTTCTTAGAAACTATTAATTACTAAAGAGTATCCAACATGTTTAGGTAGCATTTTCCAAGAATGATTTGGTCAAGATTGGCTATAAGCTACTTAAGGCCTGTTTGGTGAGTTAGTTTGAGTAATGTTGTTTGAGTGTTTTTGATATACGTGTGGGTGAAAAAGTGTGTGAAAATATGTGTTATGTTGCTTAAAATGTGTAGTTTTGTGTTTGAGTAGGGCTGCCAAACAGGCCTTTAATGATGGGAAAAACTATAAGCTACTCTTATTTTGGTTGAACATTTCATTGGTTCAAAAATACCCATACACCCTTAAGTTTAAGTATAGACAAAATTGAAAGACAACCCGGTAAGTGGGATTTAGAATATACTACACGTTTGGGTAGGTTACATAAAAATAAAGTTAAAAATATTTGAGTAGAATTTTCCAAGAATGAGAGTATTCAACACGTTTGGGTAGCATTTTCCAAGAATGATTTGGTCAAGATTGTTTAAAAGCTACTTAATGATGGGAAAAACTATCATGCACCCCCACCACTTGGATAGGAGTGTCTCTCAAGTTGATAGAAATTTCTTCTTTAGAAAAAAGAAGTTGATAGAAATTACTTGTCCAATTTGACTAAAAAAATGATATTGAATTTATTTCTTTTTCATTCTTTTTGTTTTTGTTTTTGTTTTTGAACATTATATTTTTCTTTTTCTAGTGTTGAATGAAATGTATTATTGTTGCTACAATTTTTAGTTCTTAGAAACTATTAATTACTAAAAGAGTATCCAACACGTTTAAGTAGCATTTTCCAAGAATGATTCGGTCAAGATTGGCTATAAGCTACTTACTGATGGGAAAAACTAGTATGCACCCCCACCACTTTGGATTGGAGTGTCCAAGAACTGTAAAAGTAGTAATGTTCTTGTCTCTCAAGTTGATAGAAATTTCTTCTTAGAAAAAGCAGTTCACAGAAATTACTTGTCGAATTTGACTATAAAAAAGAGATGTTGAATTTATTTCTTTTCTTTCTTTTTGTTTTTGAACTTCATATTTTTCTTTTTCTAGTGTTGAATGACATGTATTATCGTTGCTACAATTTTTAGTTCTTAGAAACTATTTTTTTTTTTTAGTTCTTAGAAACTATTAATTACTAGAGATTCATGCACGTTTGGGATGCATTTATGAGCTGACTTATTACTTATTTTTTCTAACAACTTTTATCAAATACTTTATTTATATATAAAAAAAAAAATCCCAATTTCATTAAGCATTTTTTAAAATTGACACTTTTCCAAAAAACATAATTTCAAGCTACTGAACAATAATGCAGGTTCCTTTATGCCCGTAGGACCATGAGGCGTTGGATTAGAGTATCCAACACGTATATGATAGACTTGGCATTGTCCAACAATTATTCCATCAATTTTGGCAAAAAAGTTAAATGATGCACACCCACCACTTGGATAGGAGCGTCCAAGAACCATGATGTTAACACAAATTACTTGAAATGAAAGTCGTGTCAATGGGACAACCCCGGTTTCATCACAGATTTTTCATCAGGCTGCTTCTTATGCCACGGAATAGAAGGATATGCATCTAGTATTGAAATAGTATTGTCCAGTGGAAGGTGTTTTCCGAAGTTAATTTGGTGGTTGTTGCTTATAAAATGCCAGGACCAACGTTGCTACCTTGCATTGAAAGATGGCCGCTAATTCAATGTTTTAAATAGGCATAACACTCGCTTCTTTATCAAAGTACAGTCATGGCTGACAAAGTTAAGGGTTGAATAATTTATGTAAATACACTGAAACCAAACAGCAAACCATCTAGAAATATTAACATAAGAATAGTGTAGCCACAAAAGGTGTTCAACATAAGTAACCATTGTGACATAATGAACTAATTTCATACTAAGAATTTAAACACCATCAAAAAGTTTTGTTGAATCTTTTCATTTACTGAGTTAAAGTCCATTACTTATTCACAGCTAATCACCAACCATGATTGCACAAGTTTCTGCGAAAAATTAAGAACTGTAAGTGCATTCTTCTTTTTCATTTAGCACTAGAAATAGATAAATTAACACTAATTAGTGTAGTAACCATAAGGAAAAAACCTAAACCAATATTTTGTGGTTTTGGGGAATTCACGTACTAAGTAGTCCAAGCCACATGAACATGTGTACCAAGGAAGGTGGGGGACAAAGGTAAATGAGCTAAAAGCATATATTCTCATGCCAACAATTATACAATTATATGATAAGTAGATATCTTGGTACTTAATAAAGGGCAATTAATAAGAGAAGACATAATATGAATATAATATTGTTATAAATATAATATGACATCAAGTGTTTTTTACAAGCATGATAAAACATTTGAAAATAAAGCCAAAGCCAACCATGCGACCACAAAACACTATAAAATTTAAGGTCGGAATTATTCGTTAACATGCTCTACGTAATACATCCCTAGCTATTAGTTAAAGGTGTATACGTTTATGAAAAATAAAAAAGTTATGGGTATGTGTGTGTGTGTATATATATATATATATATATATATATATATACATACACACCTGAGTGTTCAATGTGTCTTACCTGTAGGGCTATCCCTTCTTCAACTATAATTTTTTGATATTCCTCACTCAACAATAATTGATCGCTCAATGTATTATTTTCATTCATATAACACCAAAAGAAAAAACTAAGAACATTAGCACATTATAAGATTAAACAAATTTCAGCATTTGTGTTAGGACTTGTGTTTACTTAGCTTCCTGGTAGATTTTTTTAGGACGTGAGTTAGGATTTTGGATTAAATTCCACCTTCACATCATTGGTGTGGGATGAAAGGGATGTCTATAAGGAAAGGTTTCCAATGCCTACAAATGGATATAAGGAAAGGTTTCCAATGCCTACAACTTATCGCTGCCTCCTAACCAGAATATATAGTAGAGAAACAACAACCTAAATGAGGGAAAAGTAAAAGTAACTAGATGCAAAAGTTGGTAACCTCCATAACAAGAAAAATAACTGCATTATTTTCAAAGAAAACATGTAGCCATCGCTCTAACCTAACCCTCACTGATTGGGGTTGCAAAGAACCTATTCTAACTTACCCCCACCCCCAAATTAAAAAAAAAAAAAAAAATGTATAGAAAAAAATCCACTCTAATACCACACACTGAAGCAAAACCAAAGTGCTCCTGCAAGTCTGCAACTGGACAAGAGAAAAACAAATGATTCACAATTTCCTCATATTCACTATACATCACACATGAAATAGAAACCACAACTTGTCTTCTAATTTAGGACTAACTTCACAAACAAATCATTATTAATTATTTCCACAGAAAAATAAGACGTTTAAAAGGTAATATCAAACTCTCAAATCTGGCCCAAAAGGAATTCAGCAAAGCAGAAACAACAGTACCATAATTATCTTCCAAAGTCTAGTCTTTTTCATAAGAAAACACTATAAAGTCCAGACCAGAATTAGAGTGTGGCCAGATTAACTTGTCCTTAAATTTTCCCCTTATACAATGTAAATTAGATTAGTTCACCCGGCACTGTAGGTTGGTAAAGTTTCCTAGTGAGAGAATTTCCAACACAATCTGTCACAATCAATTAGATCTACAGTTCGCATAAAAACTCTCATTTTTCAATCTACCCTTCAACTTAAGCCAAGTAGGTAATTCAGCGAAACTGAAGTACCGTCTCCAATACACCATTTAGTTTAAGCCAAAGCTGATTATCTACAAGACAGGACAACTTTCCAACCCAATAGTCAGAGCGCTTAAACCTGAAACTAAAAATGCTTTCCTTTACAGTACTTAGCCACTAACTCCTTATGCAGCAAACATTTTGGATTACAAATAACTCCTTTATAACAGAACTGCTTTGCTATCAAACCTTATTCAAAGGACCCATTTTCTACATCCTAATTCCTATCCCCTGATCTTTCTTAGATGAGCACAGATGAAATTCCAGTTTAGTAAATGAATTTACCTGCTCCCTACAATGTCTCTAGAGAAAAAAATACAAACAATTCCACCTCAAAATTTTCAAAAAACTGTTGCATATCATTAGTACCTTGAACAAAAATAATGCAATTATAAAGCAAAAGTGGATCCCCTTGCCTAGAGCCACATTGAGGGAAAGAATTTTACTCAGGAAACCATTCAATAGAATTTGATAAGAAACTGTGCAGATGCATTGCTTAATCTAAAATTCATTTTTTCCAGCATATTTTATATTGTTGAGGACATAGTCATGATTTTACGACTACCCGCTCAAATGATTTAGCAAGAGGCACAACTCTACTGATCTGTTAACAGCATAATTTTCCAAATTGAGAACCAAGTGTTCAAACAAGCCATCAGCATGTAGATAGGTAGAAGTGTAAGTGTCCTCTTTGGCCCCCAAGCAACTATAGTAGATCCATTACAGTTCCAAAGCAATTCAACCAATTATCATTAGACATCAAATGAAAATAAGTTACTTGTCACTCGCTAGAAAACATGTAAGTCTACCGCAAAGAAAAATCTAGGCCAAAGTGCAAATAAAAAAATTACATAAACTCAGCACATTAAAGAAGAATTTTATGGATCCAAGTTATAGGTTGATTATAAAAATTCATTAAATTGCTTGAGCTGATAACAATGGGTCAAGCTTTATTAATCTAGTCTCAAAAAGAAGAAAAACGAAAAAATTTTAAACTCTTCAAATTCCAGATACAAATTACGCATTGATACAATAGTAATTTTGTTTTTGATAAGTAACGAAAAATTATATTAATAAAGAAGCCAACCTGAGTACATTGGGTATGTACTGTGGGGGCAAAGATCAAGAACCAAAATTACAACGATCAAGTAAAGCAGGAAAGGAAAAACAAGAAAAATGAGATACAGCCACACTCCATACAAAGAGAGTATGTAAGAAAAAAAACTTAATCTCTAGTAAAGACCGTTCACAACCCTCAAAACATCTAGCATTCCTTTCACTCCAAAATCCAAATTCACCACATCAGGCAATGCGGCACAAGTCTCCAAAAGTCAATATTGCAATGTCGCCCGAATTTACCTAGTAGTTTTAAGTTGATGTCTTCTATTTAGCTAGTTTTCTCTTTATTTTTTCTAGTGGTATTGACCTTTTGTTTCTAATTCGTACAATTTTGTAATAGAAATCCAAACTCATCAACAAGAGATTAAGAGAGGGAAAATACAAACAATGGGATGAAATGGGGCAACAAAACAATCCATCTAAGCCTAACTACTTTATTGGGGCTAAAAAAAATGACGCAAATCATGCTAAGTAAGGAAAGATAACAAAGTAGAACCAGGAGAAGAGTATAGACAGTTCATTTTTAATTCTTAATCACCCAAAGCAAGCAATACTGGCTGGTGAGCTGCTTTCTCAATGAACACGTCTTGATGGGAATGTTTTTCAGTAAATTCAGCAAGAAGATAGGCATCTATGGCAATAGAAGATTTAAAAATGTACAAGAAAAATCTTTAGCATAAACAAATTAAATTTGACAGAATGAGAAACTTTTACATAAATAATACAAGTAGAACATGAAAAACTTTTAGTATGTTTGAAAACACTAAATTAAAAGAGGTCACCATAAAATTGCCATCAAAGAAAAAGTTTGAGCCCTTCTATGCATACATTGTAAACCATAGGTTGCAGAAAACATTGAACTTGGATAAATAAATAAGCTTGTGCAAAGTTCATATCAAACATTGACCACTCCTTTTTCTTTATTATTACATTAAAGAAATAAGTACAAATTTTTTTAAGAATACATGGTATGTACTCAACTATCACCGACCACAACCTTGATAATCTATTTATCCTAACAATAAAGCCACTTCATTAAGGTAATCAATCAGCTTAAATATTTATAGAACAGTACCATATCAAACATTATATATTCATATCTAATGTATTATCAATGCTAAATATATGTAAAGAATAAAATGAAAAACCAAAAAAAAAATAAGAAGCATGAAATGCATCTTACTGAGTTTCCTCAGTATGTAACTGTACCGTTGGCAACCTTGTCGAGCAATAAGGCAGGAGGCAGCAAATAGTTATCAGTTTGTTGTGAGAGATAAGAATTACTAGAGGCATTAAAAAATTGGAGGGTATTGAAATGTTATTTTTTATTATAGAGTATTGAAATGCTATTGATCCTGCTATATATAATTGAAATTAATAGTAAAAAATGAAATTGAACCAGGGGAACCGAAAGGAGAATAGTGAAATACTAATGACATCTTATTATTTCAAAGCCTCTTTGGGCCTAAATGTATTTTGAGCTCTCTTAGTTTTTCAAACTTGACACAATAAATTATATGCAGTTTATAAAATTGTAGCACACCGATAATGCACAGTTCTTATCATTTATTCACATAAGAACAAAAGATGAAACTTTTGAATGGTTGGGACAACTTTCCTTTCATTTTTTATTTTTTAACGAGAAATAATTTCATCAAATGAACGATTTTCTTAAATGCATTTTTAGAGTGACACTGATAGAAAAGGTGCTTTTGTTAGTGTCTCTCTATAAGTGGATGTGATTGTCGAACAAGATATTCTCATGGTGTTGGCCCCATTCTTTCCACTCTTTTCACCTATAACTAAATATTGCACAATCTCGGTAAGGAGGCCAGCATAGTACTTACGTCTATTACATACCTGAATTTGCATTTGTATATCCCTGGTATAAGTCCCAACTTTTTATATATTTAAGTGCAATCTGTATGAGCAGCAACCAATACAGCTTCAGTTTGACAGTGAAAATTCCAATTGTGGGTTGATATATGGTGGGAAGCGTAATAGATGTGTCATTTTTCCAGAAAACAACACCCCCCCTACCTCTATTTTTTAAGACACCCTCCTCTTTATGCACACATTTTTATGGTATGTTGACGATGTACTTGTAGTAATATTTACATAGATATGATCCTTTTATGGCAACAAGTTCCATTTATTCTCTGCAGTATTGTCTGGACAAAAGTTATTTGCACAAGGTGCACTCAACTAGTCTGTTCTCAATAGAGGATGAATCAATCTCTGTGCTTTAAACGTAAAGCTGACATCAAGCCTCTTAAAATCTCCATTTAATATATTGAATAATCTAGAATATTTGCTTCCATATGGTGTTCTATATTCAATCCAAATAAGAAAAACATAGCAGTCAAATGAACTCATTATCCTTTCTTGTTGGATTTGAAACCAGGCTATATTATTGTAATTCAAAATTCTCAAAATTGTTCAACTAGTCTAATAACGTAAAAGCTTTAAAAACCTTAACTGTTACATCTTGATTGCCCTCACTTAACTAAGCCTTAATCTCGATTAAAATGGAGTTACTGTGAAATCTTATCAATTAATCATTCAAGATATTAGATATGCTTAATATTTTAACTAATAAACTGAAAATAATATCTTTCATATGCATTAAAGATAACATGTTCAAATGCATTAAACTTCAAATAAATATTTCTTCTCTTATTTTTTATTTTTATATTTTATGTCAGCTCCATATTGTTTCAAGAAGTGTACATTTGAATAGACTAGTATTCCAAAATAATTGCAAGAGAGGCATTATCCCCATTATCCAACTAAACGATCTTCCAGTTACTAGGTGGAACCAATTCTTTTGAATTAGTAGTTAAATTTTGTTATGGATGCATGGTTAATAGCAGCCAATGTTTCTCCATTATATGTTCTGCTCATTCCTTAGAAAAAGAGTAACAATCTTGAACAAGGAAATCTAATATCTAAGACAGATGCTTTTATAAGCTTCTTAATACTTACATCGTGGAAGGAAATTTTTATATTTTCAGAAGCAGAGAAACCATTTCTGCATGGGCTACAGAAGTCTTTGCTTGGAATTCCTTCCCACATCCAAAGGAACTTGGTTTTGGAAACAATTATGTACAGAACTTGTATGTTCTAGCAAATAATATTGAGAACTCAAAACTTAAAATAAATAATAAATAAAAAAGATGTGATAATTGGTGGTTTGAAGATGTTTCATTCCTTCTGGTAGATCTGATAGATAGAGTACACATCTAATTAGGGCAGAACATACATCTAATTACATATCAGCTTGGCTTCTTCCAAAACCAAGGAAGCACTCTGATCGGCGCACGCATACAGAAACACCAAGCACTACACAAGCTAAAAGATTATAACAAGAAACCAAGACTGAAGGGACTCACTACTATTCTCATGTTTTGCACATAATTTTTCAGGTTACCATGAACTAGTTAGCATCACAAATGTTTTGTCACATGAATAAGACAACATGGATGGGAGCCAATCGTCACCAACAAGTCTGGTCAATGACACGTACATTAGCACCATGCTTTTCCAAGTCTGTGTTTCTCATAATCAGTATCTATGAACATATCATCAAATCAAGAAGATGATAGATTAAAAAGAAAAAAGGAGTAAGAAGATGATTTTAAGCAACGATCAAGAAAGGGTATATACAAATCAAAAAAAAAAGTTTAGTCTACCATACCATAATGCAGCAAAGTTCCCCAGACAGACTTTAGCATCAGTCTAAAAAAGAATATCAGTATGATCTACCCAACAATCAAGAAAGAGTAAATACAAACCAAAAAAAGTTTAGTCAACAATAATGTAACTCAGCAAAGTTCACCAGACAGCCTTAGCTGATGTCTAAGCAAGAATATCAGTACGATCTACCCAATGATCAAGAGTTATTGACGTTCTTCTACCTGAGTCGTCACATTCTCATTCCATAAACCGTTTACCAAAGTCAATTTTAATCATAAATTCTGTTGTGTATAACGTCTTTAAGGAAATATAATCACAAAATCCCATTCTGGAATAGTTAATAGTGTTGTGCTTGTGTCTTTGAACAATCACCTTGTTATTTGTATAATAAACATGAATAAAGACTGCCACCACATAACCATATTTTGTAAGCCTGCTTTTAGTTCCCCTAAAAAAACCTTTTGTCCCCCAGTTGAATAGCTATATTTCACCCCCACCCCCCCGAAAACCAACACAGTGTACCATCTCAGACCTCAAGCAGAACTTCTCAAGAATTAAGTCCATT